>APFE031691440.1:0-12141 GCA_000404065.3 Pinus taeda | reverse complement strand
CATTTGGCGGATTTGGCCAATGCTCATGTTGTCTATATTCCATTCTCTGTGGGAATATGGAAAGAAAGTATGTGCTTCGGGCATTTTTCCCTTTCCTTCAATGTCAGGGGCATAATACTTAGAAAATCTATGCTCAAGAGGCTCATAGATTGGAAGGATTTGTGTTTCTGCTTCTGGCTCTCTAAATAAAGAGGCAATAGTTATTTGTTCAGATTCTTCATCTTTTGAAGAGGTTTCTTTGGGGAATAATAGAGGGAACTTCTCTACCATCTTTGAAGAATGTTCAATCTTTATATTTCTCTTTATCAAGAAAGAGTTTGGAACTGGCTTTTCTGTTTTTGTAACCTGCATTCTTTCAAATTTTTCATTTAAGCCAGAAAGAAGTGTCTTAGTTGTATCAATATGCCCAACTAAGTTCTCTCCTATTTCTTCAATTTTATTTAATGACTCTCTAGTGTAAGTGTGAGTCATACTAGAATCAAACTGTATACTATTCAAACAAGAATTTGCACTATTAAATGAAGACTGTACAACATCCACTTGTTTCTTTACTTCTTCTGCTTTTTCCATATTCATCTCTAGGCCTTTTAATGCAGTATTTGTCCAATTTAACTGCTCACTGGCCTTTTGGATTCTACCATCAATCCCTAAGGCATTATCATCTTTTTGGACTAAGGGAATGGCTTTGGTTGCATTGGACTTTTCTCCTAAGATTATTCCCTTATATGGAGGAAAAGTAGTAGGAGTTTCAACTGTAGACCCATCAATTGCAGTCCATCCATGCTTATCAGGAATACTGCTAGAAGAAGTACCAGTTAAAACATTTATGGGAGCAACTTTGTCTTTCCATGAGTAGAAGGATATCCACTCATGGAAATCAATAATGAGTGGATATCCTTCTACTCATGGAAAGACAAAGTTGCTCCCATAAATGTTTTAACTGGTACTTCTTCTAGCAATATTCCTGATAAGCATGGATGGACTGCAATTGATGGGTCTACAGTTGAAACTCCTACTACTTTTCCTCCATATAAGGGAATAATCTTAGGAGAAAAGTCCAATGCAGCCAAAGCCATTCCCTTAGTCCAAAAAGATGATAATTCCTTAGGGATTGGTGGTAGAATCCAAAAGGCCAGTGAGCAGTTAAATTGTACAAATACCGCATTAAAAGGCCTAGAGATGAATATGGCAAAAGCAGAAGAAGTAAAGAAACAAGTGGATGTTGTACAGTCTTCATTTAATAGTGCAAATTCTTGTTTGAATAGTATACAGTTTGATTCTAGTATGACTCACTCTTACACTAGAGAGTCATTAAATAAAATTGAAGAAATAGGAGAGAACTTAGTTGGGCATATTGATACAACTAAGACACTCCTTTCTGGCTTAAATGAAAAATTTGAAAGAATGCAGGTTACAAAAACAGAAAAGCCAGTTCCAAACTCTTTCTTGATAAAGAGAAATATAAAGATTGAACATTCTTCAAAGATGGTAGAGAAGTTCCCTCTATTATTCCCCAAAGAAACCTCTTCAAAAGATGAAGAATCTGAACAAATAACTATTGCCTCTTTATTTAGAGAGCCAGAAGCAGAAACACAAATTCTTCCAATCTATGAGCCTCTTGAGCATAGATTTTCTAAGTATTCTGCCCCTGACATTGAAGGAAAGGGAAAAATGCCCGAAGCACATACTTTCTTTCCAGATTCCCACAGAGAATGGAATATAGACAACATGAGCATTGGCCAAATCCGCCAAATGATTGATATGATGTATACTGAATATAAACTCATGTGTCTCAGGGGAAAAACAGAGGCAGAAGCTTGCAGGACTATCATCCAATGTTTCACAGGCACTCTTCTTAGATGGTGGGAAACTGAATCCTCTCCTAAACTAGTTGAAAATATGGAAGCAGAAGTGCTTAAAGATGAAAAGGGAGATGTCATTCATAACCCAGATGGCACAGTAATAAATAATATGATTGGTGCCTTAACATCTATGATTCTAGAGCATTGGTGTGGTTGCGAAACAGAAATTGCAAATAAGCATGAGGTCATTTTAATGAACCTCAAATGTCACAAGATGTCCCAGTATGATGATTTCCACAGGGATTGGATGCAGCGGATCTATGAGGTAAAAGATTCTAAAAATCTGCTCTGGAAGCAGGTATATCTTGCTGCTCTACCCTCTAGGTTTGTCGATTATATCAGAATGCAAGACATTTTTCAGTTACCTTTTGAGTCTCACACATGGGGAGAAATTTATTCTCTTATTACAAGGACACTTGTCAGTCTTTGTACCAGCTCAAAGGTAAATAAGTCATTGGAAAAATTTCCAGGTTACCAGATAGAAAGTCCATCTGCAGCAAGTATGGACTAACCATAGATGACCCATTGGTCAAAAGAAGAAAGTATAAGAAAAGGGCCAAAAGAGAATTCAAGGAGACTTTCTACAAAAATAAAAGGGATTACCCAAGAAACAAGAGAAAATATCCCACAAGGGATAAAAACCATAAGAGAAAAGGCTACTATAGGTACATCCCCAAAACTCATTATTACAATCCTTCTGATATCCATCTGCACACATCCAAGCAAGAGAAATGGAACAAACTTACATGCTGGTTATGTGGCCAGACGAGGCATACAGCCTCCAGATGCCCCCAAGGAGAAGAATCAAAACTCAACAGAGGGAAAAAGACAGCTGTTTATGCCCAAAAAGATAAACAGGTCAAAAAAGAACATTCGAGTCCATTCTTCTGTTTAAGATGTAAATCAAGGAATCATGTTACAGAAAAATGCCCAAATCTTCATATCGCAGCTCAACAGCGTCAACTAGAAGATTCATCTCTTGATTCTTTTAGTAGTACAAAAGAAGAATTCCAAGTTAACATAGGGCAATATACTGATTCTGAATCTTCAGAATGTTCTTGTTCTAACTCAGATGAATGCGCATGCCATATATTTTGTGATGATGATTCTGAAATTTTATACAGCTCCAGTGAGGATGAAGAAAGACCAAAGGCTCCCAAAGAAAGAGTCCTAATGGCATCTGCTGAAGAAGAAGCAGAAATGAAAATTCTAGCTCATATCAGGACAATGGAGGAAGGAGCAATGAAGGACCGCCTGATAGAAGCATTCACAGATCAGCTCAAATCAAAAGCTTCGAAAGAATTAGGTAAGAAACCTTTGTTTGTTGATGCATCATATGAAAGAAACACCAAATCCTTCCAAATGAATCACCAGAAACCAGGGAAAGTAAGATCCTTGACTTTGGGAGAAGTGAGTGGTGAGATTCACCAGCTTGAAACAGAGATCTCCGCCATCAGAGAACAGATTGCAGAGATAAAGAAAGGAAAGGAGATTAAAGAAGAAGAAAAACCCTGGAGTACAGAAGCACATAATAGAGAAATTGAAATTGCAGAAGGAAGACCAGATCCACATTTTGGCTTCCAGGATATGAGACTCTTTACCATCACCTACCAACAACACCATGTCAAGGTAAAAATCTGTATCCAAGGTCAAGTATTTTTCATGACTGCATTGTTGGATTCTGGTGCAGATATTAACATTCTCAATATCAGAAATATTCCAGCAAAATATTGGGTCTCTGCAGAGAGAGAAGTTGTAGGCCTAGGAAACAAGAAGCTTAAGTATGAAATTCCTAGAGCTTCATTATGTTTTGATACTCATTGTGTATATATGAAGTTTGCAATAGCAGACATTCCTGTTGATTGTATACTAGGAAATGTCTTTTTAGCTGCAGTAGAACCTCATGGTTCAGCAAGATTAAAAGGGAGTAGAGCTGGTTATTTCATTTCTGTACCCACATCTAAAGGTACAAGATAAAGGATTGAGCTCCCTTATGTTTCAACTCCAAGAGTATCAACAATGGTTCAGGCTATGCAAAAATTGGATAAAGCAAAATCCCTGTTATCAGATCTCAAAGATCTAAAAGGCAAGTTGCGAGTCGAAGAACAGCTGAAACTACCACAGATCAAAAGAAGGATTCTAGAATTAAAAGAAAAATTGGCAGAAAAATGTTGCTCAGAAGAACCAAATGCTCTCTAGCATAGAAAGCAACATACTATCAAATTACCCTATAAGGAAGGGTACAAAGGAAAGCCCTGTAAAAGCAGAGCGATTCCCATGAGCCAAGAATACAGAGAATTATGTCAGCGAGAAATACAGCAGTTGCTTAACAGAGGATTGATCAGAGAATCTACTAGCCCCTGGAACTGCTATGGATTTTATGTAAATAAAAGGGCCGAACAAATTAGAGGTATCCCCAGACTTGTGATAAATTACGAGCCTCTAAATTTATTCTTGGCTGATGATACTTATCCTATCCCTCATAAAGGAGATCTAATCAGAAGAATTGCAGGAGCAAAAATATTTTCAAAATTTGATTTAAAGGCAGGTTTTTGGCAGGTTGCTATTGATGAAGAAGATAAATTCAAAACTGCTTTTAGTATCCCTGCAGGGCATTACGAATGGAATGTCATGCCCTTTGGCCTAAAAAATGCTCCTTCAAAATTTCAGAAGGCTATGGATGATATTTTCAAGCCATATTTTGACTGGTTACTTGTATATATTGATGATGTTTTAATCTTTTCCAAAAATCTTGATGACCACTTCAAACATGTAAATATTTTCATGAAGTTGGTCCAGAAAAATGGTCTCGTGCTCAGCAAGAAGAAGATGGAATTATTCCAAACTTCTATAAAGTTTTTAGGCCACCAGATTTCAAATGGACAAATCTCTTTACAACAACATGCCATTGAATTTGCAGATAAATTCCCAGATGTCTTAAGGGATAAGACACAGTTGCAGAGGTTTCTTGGTTGCTTAAATTATGTGAGTAGCTTTTATCAAGACTGTGCCATTGATAGAAGAGTACTCAATAAAAGGACTGGCAAAAATCCTCCTCCATGGTCAGAAGCCCACACCAGAGCAGTACAACAAATCAAAGCAAAGGTAAAATCTTTGCCTATATTATATATAGCAGATGATGAGGCATATAAAATCGTTGAATCTGATGCCAGTGATATAGGATGGGGTGGCATTCTGAAGCAAAGAATAGGTGAAGAAGAACAAGTGGTGCAATTTGCCTCCAGGGTTTGGAACCCAACAGAACAAAAATACTCTGTTATTGAAAGAGAGGTAAAAGGTGCATGGAATTGCATCAGCAAATTTGCAGTATATCTCATAAATAAACCATTTCTCCTTCGGACAGATGCGTCAGCAATGAAGAAAGTTTTGTCCAAAAATATTAAGAAACCAGAAGAAACAAAATTTGCCAGATGGCAAGCATTATTTGCAAATTTTGATTTTTCTGTTGAGCACATCAAAGGCGAAGAAAATTGTCTCCCCGATTTTCTCAGCAGAGAATATCTTGAAAATGATAGTGCACAAGTCATGATGATTGTTACTGAATGGGATTAGAATCAGAAATGTGAAGTTTTGAGGACTATTCCGGATAATCAAGATTGGGACACATACAGAAACAACTGGAGACCGACATGGCAACTACGGAATACAAAAGTCCTGGATGCCAACCTGCAGCCCCATACTGATCTGCAACACTATGTGCCTGAAAGAAAAGTATACCCGAAAGGTAGAAAATGGATCCATGACATGATGTATACCAAAGCAAAAGCAGATGCCAGAACTGCAAGAGAATCCTTAGAATCAAATTTTCATGACATTGGACGGATTGGACACCATGGAGATAGCAACACAAGAATCT
This sequence comes from Pinus taeda, assembly GCA_000404065.3. Classification (NCBI taxonomy): domain Eukaryota; kingdom Viridiplantae; phylum Streptophyta; class Pinopsida; order Pinales; family Pinaceae; genus Pinus; species Pinus taeda. The sequence goes on along the minus strand of APFE031691440.1, from coordinate 6,402 downwards.
ATGAAGCTTATTATTGTATCTATCGTACCAGGGACGTATGAACTAATCATCCTCAAGTTCGATCATGTGCAAGATGGCCCAGAAATGACCCCAAAGTAATATTCCCTGACACAGTCTATGATTTTTCAGATTACAAAAAATTATGGTGGGATTTCATGAATGTTGATGATAAGACAGATACCCATTACACCAAGTTGAAATTCAGCACAATGGCCGCTTCTCAGAATAATCTTCAATGCGAGTGGTTCCAGAATTGGTGGACAGACTACGGAGTCAACATAACAGCCATGGATCCAGTATATCATGAAGGATATCAAAGAAGGCACTGTAAAAAATGCTTTGATTACAACATTGGGGATTGCTATCATCACATCTATAGCACAGTTAGAGAAATGACAGTCAAGGAATGGGACCCTTTTCACATGATAAATTATTCTCTCCAAGAATATATGATAGATCATTTAGAGTGGTATGTCTTAACTAAAGTTTAGCACCAAGTCATATTGGGTAAGCCTATGATAGTTCGAAGGATATATACTAAGGCATGTGATGATCTACTTTACAAAAGGGATAGATTCCCTAACCTGACTGTATTCTGAATATGTACCAATCACAAGGGCTTAATTGTGATCAGTGTTCCCGTGGGCTTTACTGTTCAAAAGCCTCCACAGTGTAAATATTCTCCTCTAAGTCTTTTCTCATGGGCTTTTTTTCAAAAAGTATCCACTGTGTAAATAGTCATGAGTCTGTCTTACTTTTAGTACAAGAATCTACTTTACAGACTATATCACATGCGTTACCCGAAAGCAATTATTCGGTCTGGTCCGAATATTTGTGTGGACGTCGCTTTGATAAAGACTGGAAAAGCAATGATTCCTGAAGTCTTTTCCGTCCAACCAACAGTAATGTTTGTCCCCCCTTCTTTTGCTATATAAGGAGGGTAAGGCTCATTTGTTGGGCATCGGATTTTAGAGAGTCTTGTGTGTGTGTGTGTTTGAGTCGAGTGATCTCCTGCTCTGCATCTGCGGACATTTAGCCTGATCTGCTTGCAACACGAGTAATCACTCAAAGTCCTTAGTTGGTTCGAGAAGCCTGCATATCAGTGTGCTCGGCACTGGTAAGAACCTAAAGTGGCTGAACCATTAGAAGAGTCAAGTTTTTGGTGTTAAGTCTGATTCAAAGACAGAGCCTATATCTTGCCAGAAGCATCCGGTAGTAACTTGCTTATGATTAAGCTGTGAAAAGTCCGGTAAAAGCAAGATTAGTCTGTTTCTGCATAGAATCAATCTCTGTAAAAGCTCTGTGAGCATTCTGTAAGATTTTCTCCATTTTGAAATAAGATGAGTATGCTATTTTGTCATTGAATACTATTGTGCAAATCTATGAGTCCGCTGTGGTAGAGGTATTCTCTGTGCTTTCGTCCGAAGTTCGCAGGAAGTTCACCAAAGGATCGAAGGGACGTCAAGACCGTTTAAGGCGTGGATGCCGTTGTGAAGGTCGCCAGAACGTGAAAGATCTTAGTAGGTTCACCACTGGTTCACCAGGAGTTGGTTATCAGAGAATTACTGAGAGACACAGAGAAAGAGCAAGCTCGTGACAGGAGCCCCTGCTGAAAACTGGTATCAGAGCCAGTAACGTCTGGTTCTAAAGGTTGGTACTCATATCTATTTCATCTTGAAAAATGGAGTCATTCAGAAAGTCTGTTTCATTCAGAGAACTTGAAGAAGATCCTCCTCCAGAAGAAAATCCTCTTAAAGAAATATTTGAAAATAATTCTAGCAAGACTTTGAATTCTGCTGAAGTTACTTATGAGGAGTCTCAACCTTCTGCCAGATGGGCTTTACCAGATATTACACCCTCTGAAGTCTATAGTGACTTAGCCCCTTTTCATTTAATTGCTGCCTCTAGGATTAGTATTAAAGAGTCTGTTAGCCAAGTTCAAGAGAATTCTGATAGTATCTAGACTATTCCTTTGCTAGACCCTCGAGTCTTACAAGCAGAAGCAAAAAGGTTGAAAACAAATTATCTACATCTTGGTTGCATAAGAGTTGGCATTAATCCTTTAGTCCACAAAGGATTAAAAACATTTGTGCTTGCTACTATCAGAGATCTGACGCACAATAGGTACACAGATTCTGTAATTGGTGGAATTGTAGCCCATTTGTCTGATGGCCCTGTATACTTTGATTGTTATCCAAACTTTTCTATTTATACTTTTGATGAAACTATCAAAGATATCCTACAACTGCAAATCCATACTACTGGATTTGACATGAAAAAGAAAAGGCACAATATAGCCATCCAGACTAAAGCCTGTCTTAGACATACTAACACTCTATGGCCAACAATCCGTCATACTCCCAGCCGGGATTCCAAGTCAAGTGTAGTAGTCAAGACTGACCCAAAGAATCAAAAAGTTGAACATCAGTTGATAAAATGGGAAAATCTGGAGTTCCCTGAACATTGGGTTGTTAATCATTCCAGGCCACAAATCCCCAGAAATATCACATCTGCCAACATCACTGAACATGCTTCTAAAGCCATCATATCTTTTCCTCGTAGATCAACCATTGATCGAAAAGGAATCGATACTACTTGTAAAATATCCAAATACTACAGAGATCCTTCCACTGTTGATACCGCCTGTTCATCATCATCATTTTCTTCTTGCCATCACTCGCAGCTTTTTGAATTAGCTCAGCTTGTAAATTTTTCTTCTTTAGAAGTAAAATGTCCTGATTGTACAAATGTCATAAACCTTCTCAGTTTAGCCGAACAAGATATTCATCTGCATCATAATCCTCACACTGGCACTGCTCCTCCATCCACTTCCAGCAGTTCATGCCCAAATCCCAAATGTTCTGATATACCTTTTCCACATGAGTCTGAGCTTGATACTGATCATGTTCTTATGGTCCATTCTATAGAAGAAGAAGATCCCAGGCTTACTCAAATGATCTGTTTAATGAGGCCGGCAAAGCCTAGGTATGGATTGGGAAAACTTGAACAGTCAGAACTGATTCCAGAATGCAGATTCAAACAAATCCCTTCTGACTGTAAGAAACCTGCAGTCATGGAAATGCATAAGTTTTTTGCACTTATGGATGGATCCCCAAAGTCACAAATCAGTGCAAAATGGATGAAAGAAATGCTGAATTGGGATTTGTATACAAATCCCCAAGCAGATGAATTTGATCAAGGATACACTCCAGATCAAAAAAGAAAGTTGGCTACAGATTGGAAAAACTATATGGAGAACAATAATGAGTGGATATCCTTCTATTCATGGAAAGACAAAATTGCCCCCATAAATGTTTTAACTGGTGCTTCTTCTAGCAGTATTCCTGATAAACATGGATGGACTGCAATTGATGGATCTATAGTTGAAACTCCTACTACTTTTCCCCCATATAGAGGAATAATCTTAGGAGAAAAGTCAAATGTAGCCAAAGCCATTCCCTTAGTCCAAAAAGATGACAATGCCTTAGGGATTGATGGTAGGATCCAAAAGGCCAGTGAACAGATAAATTGGACAAATACTGCATTAAAAGGTCTAGAGATGAATATGGCAAAAGCAGAAGAAGTGAAGAAACAAGTTGATGTTGTACAGTCTTCATTCAATAATGTAAATACTTGTTTGAATAGTATACAGTTTGATTCTAGCATGACTCGTTCTTACACTAGAGAGTCATTAAATAAAATTGAAGAAATAGGAGAGAACTTAGTTGGGCATATAGACACAACTAAGACACTCCTTTCTGGCTTAAATGAAAAATTTGAAAGAATGCAGGTTACAAAAACAGAAAAGCCAGTTCCAAACTCCTTCTTGATAAAGAGAAATATAAAGATTGAACATTCTTCTAAAATGATAGAGAAGTTCCCTCTATTATTCCCCAAAGAAATCTCTTCAAAAGAAGAAGAATCTGAACAAATAACTATTGCCTCTTTATTTAAAGAGCCAGAAGCAGAAACACAAATTCTTCCAATCTATGAGCCTCTTGAGCATAGATTTTCTAAGTATTCTGCTCCTGACATTGAAGGGAAGGGAAAAATGCCCGAAGCACATACTTTCTTTCCTGATTCCCACAGAGAGTGGAATATAGATAACATGAGCATTGGCCAAATCCGACAAATGATTGATATGATGTATACTGAATACAAGCTCATGTGTCTCAGGGGAAAAACAGAGGTAGAAGCTTGCAGAACTATAATCCAATGTTTTACAGGTACTCTTCTTAGATGGTGGGAAACTGAATCCTCTCCTAAAATGGTTGAAAATATGGAAGCAGAAGTTCTTAAAGATGAAAAAGGAGATGTCATTCATAACCCAGATGGCACAGTGACAAATAATATGATTGGTGCCCTAACATCTATGATTCTAGAGCATTGGTGTGGTTGTGAAACAGAAATTGCCAATAAAAATGAGGTCATTTTGATGAACCTCAAATGTCACAAGATGTCCCAGTATGATGATTTTCACAGAGATTGGGTGCAGCGGATCTATGAGGTAAAGGATTCCAAAAATCTGCTCTGGAAGCAGGTATATCTTGCTGCTCTACCCTCTAGGTTTGTCGATTATATCAGAATGCAAGACATTTTCCAGTTACCTTTTGAGTCTTACACATGGGGAGAAATTTATTCCCATATTACAAAGACACTTGTCAGTCTTTGTACCAGCTCAAAGGTAAATAAGTCATTGGAAAAATTGTCCAGGTTACCAGATAGAAAGTCCATCTGCAGCAAGTATGGACTAACCATAGATGACCCATTGGTCAAAAGAAGAAAGTCTAAGAAAAGGGCCAAAAGAGAATTCAAGGAGACTTTCTACAAAAATAAAAGGGATTACCCAAGAAACAAGAGAAAATATCCCACAAGGGATAAAAACCATAAGAGAAAAGGCTACTATAGGTACATCCCCAAAACTCATTATTACAATCCTTCTGATATCCATCTGCACACATCCAAGCAAGAGAAATGGAACAAACTTACTTGCTGGTTATGTGGCCAGACGGGGCATACAGCCTCAAGATGCCCCCAAGGAGAAGAATCAAAACTCAACACAGGGAAAAAGACAACTGTTTATGCCCAAAAATATAAACAGGTCAAAAAAGAACATTCAAGTCCACGGTTTTCTTATGTGGCACATTACCCTATTTTATAGGCATAAGTTAAATTTCAAATGATATGCATTTTTTCGTGTTTATTTTTTGTCTTGAAGAACAAGAAGAGGAAGAGATGAGGAAAGAAAGGGAGAAAAGAAAAGGAATTGAAGTTGAGAAGGAAGAAAAGTAGAGAAGGAGAAGAGATAAGATTGAGGTTAGGATCAAGGAAGAATATCTACAAATTCAACCAATAAAATTGAGATTGCAGCGTCAACCTAACATGGCTAACATGGAGATAGACCTAGTAATTCCAACGCTACCAAAGGTTATAGAAAGTCATCTATCAATAGAAGGAATGGGCATTTGTGCTAGATAAAAGAAAGAGGGTGGTAAATTTAAATAAGTCCATAGTCAACTAAGCCCAAAACAAAACCATGGAGTGTATGTTATGCCACATCTACTATCGATATGTATTATGATTGAGAGGACTATTGTGTCAGATACTAGAGAATACCTGCTCGCAGTAGCATCTATAGGTGCAACCTTTTCCTAAGCAATTGAAAGAAACATTCACGTTCTCTTAGACCGAGTCCAAGAAAAGGATGCTTAGATCATTGAGTTGGAAGAGAAGGTGAAAATGTTGAGGATTGAAGTTAAGACAATGAGGGAAATAAGTGCTAGGGTGGATGACTAAAATGCCCACACTTAGAAAGTTCATGACCATTATAAAACGTTATTCTAGCAAGTGTATTCACATCTGCAAGTTACATAGGAATCCATGGCAGAATTGATGCCACTCTAGCACAAGGTCAAAGAACGAGGTCCATAGCTATAGGGAATCCTAAACGTCATCAATTAGTTAGAGGGGAAAAAAGAATATCCACAAGCCCCGGTAGATCTCCCAAGGTTTAGTAGTGAGTAATTAACCTATGATTTAATCAATGCCAGTCAGGCTATAAATATACAAGACAAGTTGGAGAAAGATATTTCCAAATCACTGGCCATGTATCAAAAAAAATATTCTCTAACTAACAAGGTCATCAAAGTCAATAAATTGTCATTAATAAGAGCTCAGGGAGAGACTAGAGATGTTGAAGAGGTAGCTAGGGAACTGGAAAAATCCCTCAACGTAAAAGATATATTCTTCAACACTTTCACCAACAAGATTACCAAGAAAAACCTAGGAATCATCTGGTGGAACCAACATAATAAAAAACAATCCTCAACTTTTTCTTAGTCACATTGCAAGAGAACTATCCACATTCTCCTATAGCACTAAAGAGTATCAAGTTATCACTAA
>APFE031691435.1:16309-67635 GCA_000404065.3 Pinus taeda | reverse complement strand
CAATAGGTAGCAATGCAACTGCTTTGGAGTTTGATGAAATAGTCTCAGCCTTGCTGACGGAGGAGATGAGACGGAAAAATATGGACAACCAGAATGGTGATGCCTTGTCTGTACGAGGACGGTCCCAGAATAGAAACAAAAATAAGTCACGAGTGGGAGATCTAAATCTAGAGGGAGATCTAAATCTCCAGGAAAACCTACAAAGGTGGTGTGCTGGAAATGCGGAAAGGAAGGGCACTTCAGAAGGGAGTGTAAATCTAAGGCTCCTGATAAAGGAAAGGGATCTGATGATGCTCCTTCTGCAGAGGCGAAAACCACCTCAGATGAAGGTGGGGATGTGTACTTGGCTTCTTCAAGTACACATTAGATCATGAGGCATGGTTGATTGACTCAGGTGCATCCTTTCACTTCACTCCCCATAGAGAGTGGTCTGTAAAATATGAGAATATGATTGTGGTGATGTCCTTCTTGGGGATGACAAAGAAAGGCTAGAATCGTTGGTCGCAAAAGTAAAGTTAAAGTTGCAAGGTGGAAAGGGTTAGAAACCTTCCAGTATTCTACAATATTCAGTGCATTGGGCCCAAAAATCTGATTTCCTGTAAGCAAGTTGGATGATGCAGGTGTAAAGATAGCGTTCGAGAAGGATACCTACAAGATGGTTCGAGGAGCACTGTATTGATGCGGGGAGTTCGGATTGGAACTCTGTACAAGCTGCAAGGTAGCACTGTTGTTGATGGGTGCAATAGTTCTATGGTTCCTGAAAATGGAGCAGAAAATCTAGTGGTCTCTGGAGAGAAGACCGTGTTGTGGCATCAAAGGCTTGGACATATTGGAGAGAAGGGCCTTCGAATACTTCATGGTAAAGGTATGGTAGAAGGTATGAGTAATAGCTCTCTGGATTTTGATTTCTGTGAAAATTGTGTATATGGGAAGCAGAATCGGGTGAGTTTCCCCTCTGGTGGTAAGAGGACGAAACAAATATTAGAGCTTGTGCACAGTGATGTGTTTGGCCCTGTGAAAGTTCCATCACTGGGTAAGTCTGTGTACTATGTATCATTTATAGATGACCTCTCAAGGAATACATGGATATATTTCCTTAAGAAGAAATCTGAAGTCTTTGATAAGTTTAAAGAATTTAAGGATCTCGTGGAAAATCAGACAGAGAAGAAGATAAAGGTGCTAAGGACAGATAATGGTGGAGAATTCTGCAGCAAGGAATTTGAAGAATTCTGTAAGAAGTGTGTTATAGCACGGCAGAAGACTACTCCATATACACCTCAGCAAAATGGAGTCGCAGAAAGAATGAACAAAATGTTGATGGAAAGGGCAAGAAGCATGCTCAGTGGTGCCGGGTTAGGACAAGAATTGTGGGCAGAGGCGGTGGATACTGCATGGTACTTGGTCAACAGGTCACCTTCATCAGCGTTGGAGGATAAGACTCCACAAGAAGTATGGACTGGTAAGAAACCCTCTCTTTCACATCTGAGGGTATTTGGATGTGATGCATATGTACATGTTCCAAACGAGAAACGAACCAAGTTGGATAGTAAATATGAAAAGTGCATCTTTATTGTGTATAAGGATGGTTTAAAGGGTTATAAGCTTTGGAACCCAGTAAAAGGAAGGTTGTGTACAATCGAGATGTGGTGTTCAGAGAGGTGAAAGATGTTATCAAAAATGAAGTCCAACCAAAGGAACCTATGAAGATAGAGTTTGAACTAAAGGAGGAAGAGTCAGACTCTGTAGTAGAGGAGGAATCAGAGATGAAGAGCCACAAACTCCAGCTGTGAGAAGATCAGCTCAAGAAAGAAGGCAGCCAGAAAGGTATAATCCATCTGCTTTCTATTCAAACTTTGCTTTGTCTGTTACTGATGATGATCCCAGAACTATGAAGGAAGCAGTGGATTTAGAGGATGGAAAACTCTGGAAAGAGGCCATGGTTGACAAAATGGCATCTTTGCACAAAAATGAGGCTTGGGATCTGGTGGAGTTGTCAGCTGGAAGGAAACCCATTAGCAGCAAATGGGTGTTCAAGAAGAAGACAAATGCAGAAGAGAAGGTGGAGAAATACAAAGCTCGGTTGGTAGCAAAAGGTTATTCCCAGGTGTCGGGAATTGATTTTGGTGATATTTTTTCTCCTGTTGCCAAGGTAACTTCTATTAGAATACTTTTATCTGTTGCTGCTGCTTTTGATTTTGAGGTAGAACAGATGGATGTGAAGACAACATTTCTTCACGGGGATTTGGAAGAGGAAATCTACATGAATCAACCTGAAGGCTTTGCGGTGAAGGGTAAGAAAGAACTGGTATGCAAGTTAAAGAAGTCTCTGTATGGGTTAAAACAGTCACCAAGGATGTGGTATCAGAAATTTGATACATTTATATGGGGACTTGGCTTCACCAGAAGCAAAGCAGATCATTGTGTGTATTTTAAATTAAGTGGTGACCGTGTTATTTATCTGGTCTTGTATGTGGATGATATCTTGTTGGTTGGAAATGACAAAGAAATTATCCAGGATTTGAAGAACCAATTGTCCTCCAAATTCGACATGAAAGATCTCGATGTTGCAAACTATATTTTGGGCATGGAAATTAAAAGAGATCGGGCAAAGAGGAGGAAGCTTTGGTTAAACCAGAGGAAGTATGTCGAGAGAATACTGCAGAGGTTTAATATGCAGGATAGTAAACCAGTGAAGGTTCCTATTCCTGTAGGTATGAGGTTATCTATCGAACAGTGTCCCAAGACACAAGAAGAGGAAGAGGACATGTCCCTTCCATATGCAAGTGCAATCAGTAACCTGATGTATGCAATGGTCTGTACTAGACCAGACATTGCACATGCAGTGGGAGTATTGAGCAAGTTTATGTCAAAACTAGGGAAGAAGCACTGGACAACAGTGAAGCAGGTTTTTCAGGTATTTGCGTGGCACTAATGATTATGGTTTGTTCTACCAGGGAAGACCAAGATTGGATAGAGTGTTGGATATTCGTGGCTTTGTTGATGCTGACTGGGTTGGAGATCTAGATCAGAGAAGACCTACAAGTGGGTATGTGTTTAATTTATATGGAGTTGCAGTCAGTTGGATGAGTAAGAAATAATCTGTAGTGGCACTATCAACTACAGAGGTAGAATACATGGCAACCACTCATGCAAGCAAGGAAGCAGTTTGGTTTCAGAGATTGTGTTCAAGTATGGGGGTTAGTACAGGGAGCTATAAGGATAGACTGTGACAGCCAAAGTGCAATTTTCTTGGCAAAGAACCCTGCTTATCCTTCAAAGACCAAGCACATTGATGTTCAGTATCACTTTGTGAGGGATATGATAGAAGACAAAAAGGTGTTGCTGGTAAAGGTGGACACTTTGAAGAATACTGCAGATGCATTGACAAAAATCTGTGAGCTCTGAGAAGTTCTCTTGGTGTAGAGAAACAATGGGCGTTTCAAGGCTGAAAAAATGACTAAGACTCTCCTGTGGCCCCTGGGGGGAAAGAAAACAGACAAGTGGGAGATTGTTGGGTTGTGTTATATTCTTTCCACATAGTTAACAGGGGGTTTGAGGGGTACCCGTAACCCCACTTTATGGGGTCTGGGGCAGCGCCCCGGAAATTTTGGTTTTGGACCCTATGTTAGGTTGGGCGGACCCACCTATGGTTTTGTGCATGATTTTCGCACATGTTTTTTGGACGCGATGGTTTTCGGTCCATGGTTTTGGACAGGATGGTTTTCGGTCCATGGTATTGGATGCTTCGGCATGTATAAATATGTATTGTAACATTGAAAGGAACATAATGAAAAATCAAGCTGGTAGTCCCGGTTTTGGGATCCAGGGGAAAATCTCTGTGCATATGTGTTTTTATGTGTTATGCTCTCGCATTGTTTATTTTTTTGTGATCTAGAATCATATGCAGGTAATTTTTGTACGGGGTTAAAACCTACAAACTGTTCTATATATAATCAATTCATAGCTTTTGCAGTTGCACTCATCATATCATACTGACCTAAAGAAGTTGCAGAACAGTCGCTGGCGGTGTCTGTACAAACTTCTGCAGCAAATGACAGTTATCCATGGCATGTTTTACTGCTACCTGACATATAGTGCACCACAATGCAAATCCCGCACTTGTTCCTGCCTGAGCTTCCAACCACAAAGGCATTGGTCCTCCTCCTTCTAGGTGGTTCGCAAAGACCGGGTAATGGTCTTTGTCATGCCCTTGACCCTTGCATTTCAGGAACCATACCTCTTTGCACACCTCTGATCGAACTATTTTATCCTGCTTCAAACTTTGCATCTCAAGGCAAAGAGTTTTCAACTGCACATGGATCTACTAAACCCCCATATTTGGATCGTGCATCAGTGTTTCATGCAGTCTGTAATTTACAAGGCCTCTGCCTGAGTCGTTATCTTTTGTTGTGACAACACAACCCTTAGGTGTGGCAGGAGTGAAGCCACAAACCACTCACGGTGTTTTCCGTCTATTACGTTCATATTAGCTTCATGGATTTTACACTCCAACCTCTGATCTAGTTCCCAAGGGGTCTTGCTTAGTTGCATCGCAATTTCCTTGAAACCCACAATTGACTGTGCCTCAAATTTAGGCCTACTGAATTCTTTGTTCAGCGTGGTCTATATGTCTGCCACTCCAGCATTTGGGTTATCATTAGAGTACTTGATATACCAGGTTAGCGCGCGATCCTATAGAGCACTAACTAGTGTCAAATCACACTAACCAGTGTTGCCTTCCTCATGTGATCATCTGTAACGCCCTGAGTTTCCCATACAGCTTTCACCAAGAACCAAAATTGGTCCAGGTCCTCATTTCTTAGGCCTTTGAACAAAGGCAGCTTCATTGAATTTGTCATACTGAACTTTGGTGGAGGTGGAGGTGGTACGGGTGAAGGCGCAGGCGATGGTGGTGATGTTGGAGGTGGCGTGGGTGGAGGTGGTAGTCGCGGGAATCCTTGTCTTATTAACTGGATAGCACTTTGCGGAGAACCCTACGTTATTTCCTCTTCTTCACTTTGCGGAGGTGAAATGAATGGACTATATTCAGGACCCTTTCTTCCTTCGTTCCTATAAGTTTTTCTGCTTTGCGTAGCTCCAAACATCAAGGTAGTTGCATAACCCGTTTTTTGCACAATAACATTTTAATCCAAGTATTCAAAGATTTCCCGTACTTACCTCACAGACCTTTGAAAAAGCACCGCTCTGCCTCATTGTAGTTGACTGAGGTGTCGACTGTGAATTTAGTTACAAATCCTCCTATGACGCGATCAAGCCAATTATCGACAACGTGGGTGATCTTATCCTTAGATGCTTCCAATTTTTGTACTAGCTCTGGGATCCAAACAATAGGACTATAAAGTTTCCACCTTCCTTGGCTATCTGCTATCTTCGCGATCCACTCGTATAGCTCAATCGGAAGGAGAAGAAAAAGGTCTCATGTATTTCTATATATAGGTACCTATCCAGCGACTATTCCTTTGTCAGTCGCGGGCTTCTATTCTCCTACACCGAGAATTCGTGGATCTTCCTATCCAACCAATCCTTGATCTCTTTCTTAGTTGGATTCCAGTGATACCACATCACACATCTCTTATGTAGATTTTGGTCCCGGCAACGGAACCATTTGTTGGCTTGGAGGGGCCTGACCTTGGTTCAACATTAGTTAGCCAAACAAATCCCTACACTATTGGCCCTTTCAGCATCAGCCCATAGAGCGCAAACTGAAGTCTCACCCAAAGTAGTAAGAGGGGATGTTGGAACCAAGTTTCCACACCCTGAGATGGTTGTGATGTTGGTTTATTCCTTCTATTCCTACTTTCACACAGGTCACTTAGTTCTAGGGATCACCAAACTAGCACTATATTTTGGCCTTTAGTACCTCTGTGAAAGGGTACGATTGGCCTTCGTGCAGCCCTAACCTACTGTTTAGGTACTTTTGTGGTGCTAAAGCGGCGTATGGAATAGATTCCCAAGTTATTCTTAAGTGTTTAATTATCTTGCTAAACAATCACAGTTAGCACCGTGTAAACAGATATCCTTATTAGCATTCAATTATCCAATGTAATAACATACATTCGCACATCATATAAGTATTCTAAATTAAATTCATATACAATATGACAAGATGCATTAACAGGAAATAAATACATAGAGTTTATAAATAGCTTCTCTTTATTGATATCTTCAGATGATTATAGACTCTATCGGCTCTACGCACACAGTTGTAGGGGTCCATGCACTCAGCTGCAGACTTCCACCCTAGGCCTCTATGCACTCAGTTGCAGAGCCTCTACCTACGCTACAACTTGGAACTTAGACTTCTTACTTATAAGTTATGACTATCTGACTCCTATCGCTACTTAGAGCTTACTTAGCTATTTTTATACAATCACAAGGTCTGCGGACCATCGATAGATCTTTTACAGCCGACTTTACTTTACAATAAGGGCGGACAACCCTTTATGACTAATGACACCTTCGCGCTCCGCGACCACAAAATCTAGATACTTTACAAATTTATTACAAAATTCAACCCAAAACATGGGCTTTTAGCCCCAAAACTGTCCTTGGGGGATCCTATTCCCAACATAGGTCAATAGGTCTTCTTCTTTAAGCCTTTCCTTGTGTTCTTTAGCAAATTATGTCCTTCAATGGATGTCTTCCACTTATGCCAACAATGATGATCTTCAAGTTTCCTTCTTCTCACCTTAGCTCTCAAACCATGTTAGAGAATTAGGTAGGGAAACAATTACAACAATTCTCCTTATCCTTGATAATTTTTTGTGAACTTATGTTAGATTCTTATTATTCTTTGTTAGATTCTTTTCATCAACCAATTATCAAGATCATAAAACAAGAAGGTCATAAAAGGAAATGGAAATAAGATGTAGGCTCAATCTAGGGAAAAACCCCTCCAAAGGGGAAAACCCAAAAATAATCTTCTTCTCTACTTATAGAATCAAATCAAATGAGAAATCCAAGACCCATTCCACTCATAAGCCCCAAGTCATCCCTCATTTCAAAATTTTCCAACAATTCAAAGTCTCCTCAAATCAACGGTAGTCAAACCCTTCCAAGGCTATTCAAAATTCAGACTTCAGCTCCTACAATAGAAGTTTTGGTTTCCCTACAACATAATTTCAGACCTGCAACTAGGTATGCAATTTCGCCGCCTTGCAATTCTGAAATTTTCACACGTGTGGGAGTTTAGGGTCAATTTTTTCTTCACCTTTGACCTTGCTTTCACTATCCTTTAATTTTGACTTCTTCCTTGTCCTTTTAAATGATTTTCCTCCTTTCTCAAGAGATCAATTTTTTTTGGATATGTGTACCAAATGATGTCGAGCTACTCTTATATATACACATCCAAGGAGGTCGAATTACCTCAAACTTGGTTGACTTGAAGATGTAGGGAAAACTTGACCTTGTAGGGACTATTACCCACCATTTTTTGGTTGATATCCCTAAGAGAATTTTTTTCTCCGTGACAATACTCAACCGGCAGCCACCAGCCCCTTGCAGCCACCAGCTAGCTCATTGTTCCATTTATCCACCACCTGAGACAGCCATGTGGTCCCTCACCCATATGCTATGATCGTATGTTTGAAGGTGGGCCTCCCAAACCTAAATGTATGCATTGTCATTTGGTAATTGAGTATTGTAGTTTGCTTATCATGGACACTTTTGGGCATGTATTAATGGGGGGATTCAACAAAAATAATGGGTTAGGTCTGTGTCCTTGTCCCCTAGACCCCTTTTGGATATTAACCTTGTATTCTAGTCCCGTGGGATCTCTTTTACTGACCATTTGGATTTAGGGATGGTATTTCATGGGAAACCCCGATTTTGGTTGTGTGGTCCCACTCCTTTATCTTCTTCTATTACCCTCTTTTCACTCATTATTACCCCATTAATCATTTCTCCCGCCTGGGTCCATATTCCTCCACTAGGCCCACATGGGGTTAGCTTGCCCCTTCCCCTTGCCCACACCTTGTGTCATAGCCTAGAATGATGTCTGGAGGTTGATGAAGCTAAAAAGAAAGATAAAATCATATTTGGCCACATTCAACAGGAAAATGTACCACAAAATGCAAAATATGGCCAGGAAAAACACATTTAGCACGTGGGAAAAAGCCAATACATGAGCTCTACCCCATCATCATGGCCATCACGCTGGTTTCTATAGGTTCTATGAACCTCCTTCATCATATATGAACCCATGATTGTCCCAACCCCTGGTGGGCAATGAATTGCCCTACCTTAAAAGGGGGTATTCACTACTATATCTTATATATCATGCTCTTGCCCCTTGAGCCTTGAGAATTTAATCAAAGAAAATCATGAAAAGGAAAAATATATATATAAATAAGGGTGGAAAAATCAAGGTTGAAGCACCTCATGTACGTTGATTTCTCCCTCCTATATATTAGAAATCCAAGTGTGGGCTTCGCTTTTATTAGCTACCCTTGTACCCGGCACGTGGCCCAGGGTTTCCCCTTCTCATCTCCTACTTCTTTCACCTACCTGTCACATGCCACCACCTTTTTACGGATGTACCTTGAATATATTATCCCCTTTAGAAGTAGAAACCACCTAATAGATTCTTGGTTAACCCCATTTGGAGTTTAGGAGACATTGGCACATCCCGAAGCCCATTATGGAAGGGCATGCCATTATGAATTCCCCACCTGTGGTCCATGATTGATAAGAGCATTTACTCAATTTCTCTAATGACTTATTGTACTAGAAGGTTAGGGGATGCATTGGATCCTATGCAGGATTGCAGATTGTCTCCATCTTGGGTTTGGTCTCCCTATATGGGGTCCTAATCCTCCATAGGGCTACAATGGTACATGTAGAGTGTACGTTGACATCCATGGCCCCCCACAACAACAAACATCACTCCATGGATCCCCACAACCATTCAGATATTGCTCGTGGTTTGCTTATTGGACGAGGAAGATACACCTAATCCATCATGCCCAACTAGCCATATATTTGCACCATACACTTGGAAGATGATCCAAGACTTGCATGATGATGTGGAATCACCTACACCATCATCCTAACCCTTGTGGGCAACCTACAATCATCTTCAATTTTTTTGGAGACCCACGAGGACACCTGTGTGCCCCCACATGTCATTTGGAGTACCACAAGTTATTACAAGGGGCCAACCCCTTGTCCACTTCTTTTATGTAGATCTTTCTGACAAGAATCCACTCTACTCTTCTCAGCAGAAACCAAAAATGATTGATGAAAACAATAAGCAGAAAGAGGAAGAATATTAATCACACATTACACAATATTTACCTAGGGAAAAAAATGGCTCAAAACCCCGACTATCTATATTGCATTAACCAGAAGATCTGATAAGAAAATACAATGCTTGTTCACACTAGAACAATCCATGCACAAATATGATCTAACTCTCTGTATCACAAGCCCACTCTAGCCAACACTTGGCCAATTATACTGCCTACCAAGCCCCTACTTCCTTGCGCAATTCCTCAGAGAATCAACCCATATTTAATTGCGAAATCCTTCCTCCATAACTACGCAATCCAAACATAGGTCTTCATCTATTTGCATGCACCATCTGTATAACTCAAAAAATTATACAACTAATAGTACACTATCCTTGCACTCTAATCTCAACTGGGTCTTCTTCTAAACTGACATGCATGAGTTATTTATGAGTGAATATTTAGTTAACTAGTGTGGTACTGGTGACGGACTCGTGCACTACTCTAGTACTAGACCTCTACTAGTTCCTCCAACTATTAGAACTAGTTTAACTGACTGTAACTCAGTTAGACTGAGTTATCTAATTATAACTCCAAAGAACTCAACCTGGGAATCTAAAATTTAGGGATCAATCTACATGAACCTAGATAGACTTCCAACTCGAATTTCCCAACTCAATTAAGTCAATTTAACTTAATTAACTATTACAAGTTGCTATGAGAATAGAATTACAAAATTAATTCGCAATTTAATTCAAGGACAAATTGAATTGGAATTTCCTGTTGCTATTTTTAACACTCTCTCAACAAGAAATGGATTATCATCTACCTCGATCCTATCTCTATGAAACTTGAATTTACATCTTGACAATGCCTTTGTCAAAATGTCAGCATCCTTCTCCTCTGTGGGAATGTACTCCAACAACATAATCTGCGTCTACATACAATATTGAAGATGATGATATCAAATATCAATATGCTTGGACCGATCATGAAAAACTTGATTTTCAGAGAGTTTGATACAACTCTGATTATCACGGTAAATCATAGTTGGATTCATCTATTGACCAAACAAACCAACCAGAATCTTCCTCATCTAGATGGCCTCACATGTTGCTTGACTAGTAGCCATGTACTCTGCCTCTATGGAACTAAGTGTACTAATCTATGTTTCCTGTTGTACCAAGAAACAGTTGCTAACCCAGTATTCAAGATCCCTCCTAATGTGCTCTTCCTGTCGGATGGACTCCCTGCCCAATCTGCATCGGTGAAGCCTTGAAGCTTCACTCTCTCTATTCATTTGTACTACAATCTATGCTGAGTAGTGCCTATGAGGTATCTCAACTCATGCTTGGTCACCTTCCAATAAAACTTCGTTGGCCTAACCATCGCTTGACTAAGATGGTTAACTACATAGCACATGTCTAGTCATGTGTTCACCAAATACATGAGTGAACCCACAAGTTTCCTATAAATAGTAACTTCCATTTCTTCACCCGAAGTAGCATCCTCCTTCCTCCAATTACCTGCTAGAGGAACCTCCATTGGTTTACTGCTCTCCATGTGGAACCTTTTCAGTATCTCGTTGGCATACTTTCACTGAGAGACAAAACGTTCCCCATCACCTTGCCATACTTCCATACCCAGAAAGTAGTGCATGAGCCCCAAGTCTATCATTTCAAAATCTCTTGCAAGATCCTCTTTGCAAGACTTGATCATCTTATCATCACTTGTCAGAATCAAATCGTTGACATATAAAACAATAATCAACAATTTACCTTCCACCACAATATGGTATAGGTTCGCATCCTCTTCACTTTTGGTGAAACCCAACCTGGTGAAGTAGCTATCAATCCTGGTGTACCAAGAACAAGGTGATTTCTTTAGCTCATACAACACTTGCTTAAGTTGGCACACATGTGACTCTCAATCAAAGGTCTCAAGACCTTCATGCTACTCATTATACACCTCTTGCTCAATCATGCCATTAAGGAAGGTTGTCTTTACATCCTTCTGATGTATCTTCCAACCCATCTCGCTGATAGTGCCAAAATGGATCTGATTGATGAGTACCTTGCAACAGGAGCAAAGGTCTCTTTATAATCAATCCCCTCTACCTAAGAAAATACTTGGGCCACGAACTTGGCCTTATGTTTCTCCACACTACCATTCGCTACTTGTTTTACCTTGTAAAGCCACCAAGAACTCACCACTTGTCCTTTGGTCTTGGGACCACATCCAAAACATTTTTCCTAACAATGAAGTCATACCCCTCAACCATGGCATCAACCCAAACAGGTTGTTGCACTGCCTTCTCAAAATAAGATGGCTCTGTCTTAACACATTTGCTCGTAAGAGCCATGTATATAGTGTACCTCTCACATGACCTCCTATCCCTACGTTGTGATATGGGTGCTCCCACATTCTCTCTCACATCCTACAATGACTTGTCAACCTCTCTAGTGTGATTTCTCCCATCTCTAGAAGACTCTGCCTGAGTGGATATCTCCACTCTCGGGTCCTCTGCATGTGGCTACTCCACATCAATATGAGGATCCTCCTTAGGAGGTAAAATCTCATCAACTGCATGCAACTAAATCTCCCTATCAAAGGAACATCGCATGGCCTTATCTTCATTGAATTTGGCATCCTCGTGAACCAGTGTCATCTTATTGGTCATCAGGTACACTCGAAAGTTGTGAGGTGTATCAGTGTACCCCACAAATATCCCCAACTCTATTGTTGGCTCAAGCTTCTTCTATGCATCTTTGGTCACATGGAAATATACTGATGAGACAAAAATATTGAAGTGACCCACATCTGGTCTCTTCCCTGAGAAAGCCTCCTCTAGTGTACTCATCCCAAGAATTCAATCAGGGCTTATGTTCTGCAAATAAACAGTTGTGTTGCATGCCTCGACCCACAAGTGTAGTGGTAGGCCCTGATCATGCATCATAGCCAGTGACGCCCCTACAATGATTCTATTCTTCCTTTTGGCCACCCCATTCTACTGCGAGTTATGGGTTGTTGTCAACTCTCGTTTAATGCCTTTTGCCACACAGAAGTTAATAAACTCATTTGACACATACTCTCCACCATTATCACTCCTGAGAGATTTAACCTTCCTGCCAATATCTTTCTTGACCAATGCTTTAAATTCACAAAACTTTGCAAAAGTCTGATCTTTCTTCTGCATAAAAAAGATCCAGCATTTACGAGAACAATTATCAACAAGTATAACATAATACTTGTGCTTGGTCATGGACGTTGTCGAGAACAGTCCACACAGATCTGAATGAACTCGATTGAGGATCACCTGTGCTTGACTATCTTTGTCATGAAAGGAAGGTTTGGTGAAGTTTCCCAAAGTGCACCCTTTGCATGTATCAACTTGCTCTAGTGTACCTTTAAGAAGACCGATAGAAATTTGTTGCATGATTTTCAAGCACCATGATGCAAGTGACCCAACCACATGTGCCACAATTCACCAATGTCTTGGCTCTGCACCTTCTCTGCTTTTGTTCTCAAGGCAACAAAATATTATACCTCCAACTTATAGAGATTCTTCACCCACATCCCTATCATCTTTACCTGTCCCGCAGCTATGTGATGAAGGAACACCTTTCCCTTACTAAATATCACATCATAGCCTCTATCCTCCAACATGGCAATAGATACCAAGTTCTTTAAACAAGGAACATACATAACATATCACAAAGTGAGGGGAGCACCCAACTGCCTCTGAAAGGTAACTGTACCCAACCCAGTAGCACTATACCTCCCGTCATCACCCATCTCGATATGCATCTGGATATCCTTCTCCTCCAAGTCATTGAAGAGATCATTTTTATCAATCATGTGGAAAGAAGCTCCACTAACTAGGTACCATACACTACCCATCATCGATGACACCATACATGCGATGAGGGTAAAGTCTAATTCGAATTGTGAGGCAAGAGCCTCACCTGTCGCTCCTCTTGAGGAATTCTTCTTGGACTTCTTGAGCGGACAATTTGTAGCAAAATGTCCCAGCTTGTGACAATGAAAGCACTTGAATTTCAACATGTCCTTCTTCTTGCCTTCATGACAAGAATCCTATTTGGAATGGGATGCTTTTCCCTTCCCTTTCTTTGCCTTACCCACTAAGGTACAATTTTCCTCATCACCGGTCTTTGATGAGGATCTGTCTCTAGTGTTCCTCTGAATTTCTTCCTGTACCAAATCAGATCACAGTCGTTCCCAATCTGGCAACTTCTCCCTTCCATTGATAGAGTCCTGATAACCGTTCCAACTCTTGGGGATTCCTAGAAGAGCTAGGCTCACCATATCATCCTCGGAAACAATAATCGCAACACTTCCAAGCTCATCACGACAATCTCCATCTTGATATTTCTGAGTTTTTCCTTCAGTGCCAACTTCCTATGGTCACTACTATTCTGATACATGTTCGTCAATGCCTTCCACATTGAGTATGGAGTTTCCTTGCCATGGACACTCGAGACAATGTGGTCTTGAACTCCCTCAAGAATAATTTGCCTTGCCTTTTCCACACACTTTCTCCATTCAACCAAATATTAAGCATCCGATGCTAGAGGCTTAGGAATGTCTTGATCAATTAATTCCTTAAGGCCACTATCTTCCAACACTGCCTCCATCCTATACTTCCATGCTATGTAATTCGAGTTTCCTTCCAAGGCATACTCAAGTCGCAACCCGCAGAAAGACATATTGTTGATCTGAAGTATGAACTGTAAATTCGATTTCCACATGCACAACAAACTCGAAATCTCCTCCTCTATACTATCTTAAGCTCTGATACCATGTAGATTTTTCTATAGATTCAACAACTCATGTAATTTTCTAAAACACAAGACAAGAATCTACTCTACTCTTCTTAGCGGAAACCAAAAATGATCGATGAAAACAATAAGCAGAAAGAGGAAGAATATCAATCACACAGAACACAATATTTCTCTGGGGAAAGCTACTGCTCGAAACCCCAAATATCTATATTGCATTAACCAGAAGATCTAAGAAGAAAATACAATTCTTGTTCACACTAGAACAATCCCTACATAAGTATGATCTAACTATTTACCTCACAAGCCCGCTCTAGCCAACACTTAGCCAATTCTGCTGCCTACCAAGCCCCTACTTCCTTGTGCAATTCCTAAGAGAATAAACCCATATTTATTGGGAAATCCTTCCTCCATAATTGCGCAATCCAAATATAGGTTCTCAACTGATTACATGCACCATCTGTACAACTCAAAAAATTATACAACTGATAGTACACTATCCCTTCACTCTAATCTCAACTAGGTCTTCCTCTAAATTGACATGCATGAGCTATTTATGAGTGAATATTTAGTTAACTAGTGTGGTATTGGTGATGCACTGGTGCACTACTCCACTACTAGACGTCTACTAGTTCCTCCAACAGTTAGAACTAGTTTAACTGACTACAACTTAGTTAAATTGAGTTATTTAATTACAACTCCAAAGAACTCAACCTGGGCCCATAAAATTTAGGGACCACTCTACATGACTCTAGATAGACTTCCAACTCGAATTCCCTAAGTCAATTAAATCAATTTAAATTAATTAACTATTACAAGTTGCTATGAGGATAGAATTACAATTTTAATTCACAATTTAATTCAAGGACAAATTAAATTGGTATTTCTTGTTGCTATTTTTAACATTTTGAGGGTCCTATTCTTCATTGTGGCACCCATGGACCTCATTAGGCCTCTTAGAGGGCCCTACAACATGCCTAGATTATTATTTGACCTCTTACTCTTTCATTTATGAGCTATTTTGGTGGTCTTAGCACCTAAAAGTTGAATTATTAGAACATTATTTTATTTTTGGGGTTTCTGTAGGCTAAGGAGGCTAATTCGAAATCCTAATTTATGTATAAATACAAGTGATATGAGTTCATTTGCTCATCATCAATTTGGATTGGATATATTCTCTCTCTTGATAATTTCACACTTTTTCTAAAGGATGAATTGGAGCTTTATGGATGAATTTTGATGTGTGGATATTGGTCTATCTTATCTTGGAGCTTCTCTTTTGTCAATCGCATATGGTTGGATATAATATGTTACATGTAAGTACATTATTTTAAATGTTATTCTTGTTTTACTTTTTCATACACATTGGAATGGGATTTCTACTATTTCTAGGGCTAATTGTTGCATGCATTTACTGCTTAAAATTGTGGAATTATGTCTCTATTATAACATCTATCAATGTATGGGCCATGTATCAAATAATTTGACCTTGATAATCCATCTCCTTTTCAGATCAAAACATAAAAGCTCAAATATTTCTTCTTCTTGACCTACAAGACTAGCGAAGTGGTCTTAAGGCCTCCTTGACTAAGAATCAAGAATCCCAATCATATTTCATCATTGACTTCATTATCCCAAGACTAATACATTGATCTACCAAGAGGTGGTCACCAAAAGTCACATCCTTTCACCTTCATTCAGGTCTAGCCAAGTTGGGGAACTTAGGGCATCAATTTCTCGACAAGCTAGCCCTCCAAAAATTTTAATCTCTTAGGGTCTCCTACGTTGGTGTTTCATCAAGGTCTGCTTCAATTTTGAATCCATTCCAATGGTGGAGTGCGGAGAAAAGCCAAGCCCTAGCTCCAGGATCAAACTTTTCCTTAGCATCCCCAAGGCTAGTGCCTCATAAGATCAAATCAACAACTTCAAGTGAAAATTCTTCCTTTTATCCTTTCCCCACCCTGTGATGGGTAAGAACTTCATTAGTTTCCATATTCATTCCTCTTATCTCAGACCGGGTCCACTTGGTCCTATGTAGTCCCGTTCCTTTGAAAAGATAATTCTTCAAGAACCATCCAAGTTACCAATTACAATAAGGATTTTAGGGATTGGGAAGTTACTTCATAAGTCATATCTCATAAACCTAGCCCTTAAATCCTCCCTTCCTTTCCCTAGAAGACTTTGTACTTGCTTAACAAGCAAGCAAGCCTTATCTTTCTAACTCTTCCAGGAAAGGGATTGTTAGGATCACTCCACATCATTTCATTGACTTATCCTTCATCGCTGACTCCATAATATACCGAGTCTCCTCCCATCAGTTGAAGTCTGTAAATAGAATGGATCCTTAGCTAAGGTGACAATGGGCTAAATCTCCATTTGTTTCCTTTGGCATAACATTTCCCCTTTAGGATCCCTTACTAGCTTGAGAGGTAACGGGGACAAAAATGACATTTTGACTCAAAACAAAATTTCCTTTTTCAATTTATTTTCAAATTCCAAATGACACTTCAAGACTTATGACAAATACTCTTTTGACTTGAAAAACCCTATAAGCATGAAGAACATGCTTGACCTAGTGAAAAATAAACTTTGAGCATGAAACCCATGCTTAAAACTATAATTATTTTTTTCTTTCTACAAATATATACAATATCATAAGTAGAAAGAAAATTATGAAGACAAAATCTAGTTACATTCTCCAACATGACACTGAGGGAGTAGTGCAATTCCCTAATAGAGAACAATACACGGGAATCAGTCCCTCTTCCACCTAATAGGAAACTTGTTAGATGTAAATTGATTTATAGGACCAAGAGGGTTGTTGATAGGATGATAACAAAGTACAAAGCTCAGTTGATAGATAAAAGATTCTCACAAGCACAAGGCATTGACTATGATGAGAATCTTGCACTGGTAGCTAAGATGGAGTCCATTCAGTTACCTCTAGCTATTGTAGTAGCTAGAATGTGGGAGATACAATATATAGATGTTAAGCATGTTTTCTTACATGAAAATCTTGATGATGGAATATATATGGAGCAATGACAAAGGTATGTGAAAGATCATTCATTAGTGTGCAAATTGAAAAATCTTTGTATGGTCTTAAGCACACACCTTGAGCATGGTATGCAAAGATGGATTCTTACCTTATCACCTAGGGTTTACTTAGATGCAAGTTAAATCCTAATGTGTATATGTTGATGATACTAATTAACTCTTATTGATAGTACTCTATTTAGATGAATTTTTCATTATAGGGAGTTCAACCTCCTCCATTGATACAGTGAAGTCCACTTTGCATGACATGTTACTATGATATATATGGGACTCTTACTGTACTTCCATGATCTTGAAAATAACCAAGTTGATCCAAGGATCAACATGTCTCAATTTAAGTATGTTAGGGACATTATTGAAAAATTTCAAATGACATATTGCAAGATAACTCCAACCTCCTTCCTTTTAGGGATTAAGCTAAAAGACAACGGAATTACACCTTTGGTTGACTCTACTAGGAATTGAAAGTTAGCTGGGAATTCTTTATACCTTACTCATTCTCATCATAACATCTCTTATGTAGTTGTAGTTTCCATGTACATGTAGGAGCCACATGAGCTATACTAAAATGCATAGATTAATTTCTCAAATACATTAAAGGGACTAATAGCTTTGGTTTACACTATGTGATAGGGCCTTCCTTAGATATTGTTGGATACATAGACTCAAATGGGCTAGTGATGGCATATATCACAATTCCACCTTAGAATATGTTCTCTACCTTTGATTCAATCCAATATGTTGGTCAAACAAGAAGTAGTAAACTATTCCTTTATCACTAATAGAGACAAAGTATGGGGATTCAATGGACATTAGGTCCACATATGACCATTTTCCCTAATTTACTAGACATTCCCTTTTAATTGGGGGTGCCACCTAGGATGACATGTGGTAGTGACTAGGAAATGACATGGATGTTTCATATCCACTAGTGTGCATCACCTTATCCATAGGGTCCTTTATCACCAATGCACATTTCCTCTCTTATTTTGGGACATTGCCTTATGTGTAACCTTATTGATCTGTAAACTACCATGTATATTCTACTGGACAATTTATCACCATAGATCTATTAAAATAAACCAAAATCCATACTATGAATGGTTAATTCCTTTTAGATTCTATTTTTGTTATTATTGTTTTGTCGTTTATGCATGCAATAGATAATATGTAGAGAATAGAGAACTAGAATGAGTGCCAAGACATGCTCTAGGAAACCATTACAAGAGAAAACCCACTTGGAAGGTGACACTGCTCTTCTCTCTTTTGTTTATAATAGATATAGAAATTTTCTACTACTGATGAAATCGAACTAAAATCAAGAGATTACAAATTTCATCTACTATTATGGGGAAAGGAAATCACAATTTAGAAATACATGTAATGACATGCAACCATAAAAACCAAAAGAACACAATGATTTACAAGGGAACCCAACTGGGAAAAACACCTCCATTTCTTTGCATTAATTCAGATGAAAAGAGAAAGAATTACAATGTCTTGCTTCAACTCTGAAGCACACCCTGCACTATAATCATGTTCTCATGCTTCCTGAATTGCTCTGGAAAACACTTAGCCAATTCAAGCCTCAACCAACCTCCTTTTTCCTTGCGCAATCCTAGATGAATTAACCCCTAGAAAATATGAGAATTCCCTATTTCATTGTGCAATAACTTGTGGAATTGATCACCTGCTCAGTGCAAAAGCACTATACACTCAACAATATAAAAATATAAATATAAACATGCCTTTTCCTCCACTTCAACTAGGAAATTCAAATTCCATGCATGTTTGTGTTTATTTTTAGCCAATTGACTAGTTAACTAAGAGATCAATGAGTTAACAACAATCTTAACTACTTAACTAGCCTTCAACTAGCTCAATTAGTGGCTAGAGATCAATTTATTGAGTTTACTAAGTAAATATCATGCCACTCTAGCTAATTGAAATCCAAGTCATCCCGCTGATGTGGAAAATCAAATTACTCAATTTGACTAAGTTGTTATCTAGGCAATGCCTTCTATGGATAGAAGGGATTCCTCTAGTCCAATAAATGGATCTAGTAACAACCGAAACAAATACATGCAAAACTCTCCTAGTTTAAAACATAATGACATGAGAGAGGAAATATGGCCTACCTCACTCCTATGCAGTTGCTTTTCGATGTCGACCTCGATCTCCTCACTTCCAATCTCAATCCTCACTATCTTGTTGTGAATGGATACCTGCAAGAGAGATCAAACAAATACAACAAAGGAAAAACATAGCATATGCATTCTAATGTAAACCATATAACAAATCAAGGAGCATCATACTAAGTAGTCATTTACACGCTTATGGAAAGTAAACATACATTTTATTAATAATAAATATAAGAAGGAATCTTACAACCACTGCCTTGATGTTGGAAGCCTCCTTCGGGATGGATTTCCAAGTCCAAGCCAAGACTTCTCAAGCTCTCCTTTCTCATTCTCAAATTGGTAGCAATTAGGCACAATTTAATAGCAGCGTGACCAATCTAGTCTGACCAACCATTTGAGGGTGTAAGGGAATGCATTTATAGGGAAGGAGAGGGAGTTAGGGATCCACAAAAGGGGGAATAAGGTACACATCTTAAGAGGAAGATCCCTAAAGGTAGGATCAAGGACTCAAAATGGGAGAACTCAACCATATCCTTATTCAACAATAACTAGCTTGTCATTCTTGAGGCTTCTAGTAAGAGAAGCTTTTGCTCCATTTTTGGAGAAACTTCCTGAAGAGGACCGACATGCTTTTTCACTATAATTCCCACGCTGAAATCACTAGACACCAATTATGCAGAGGGTTACTAGCACAAATTTTACTGGTAACAATAACGTTGGGCTTGCAAATAGGGTTTTTTGACAAGCTCTTCTAGAATTACTTCAAGGAATTTCTTCTTCTTTTCTTCAGGGATGCTCTAATAAATGTTTTTCATGGTGAATTCATTGACAACACTTGTCACTTTTTGACATTTTGGGCAAAGTTCGACAGCTCAGGGTATGAGACAAGGAATGCGACAAATTACTGTATAACATATGCCCCAAAAGCATGAAGTCATAACATGAAGTGATGGTTGAAGTGCTTTACAAGTCAAGGCAAAGACTTTGGAGAACTACCATCAGGAGACCTGGAAATTAACCATAATACACCATATATGACATTTCTAAGTAGGCATTTAACAACACATGAATCCATGACATCGATACAACCATCTGACTAGAAAGGATCATCTGTATGGATCCACAGCATGGACGCAACCATCCGACTAGAAAGGATCATATGTATGGATCTACGACATGGATACAACCATCCTGACTAGAAAGTATCATGTATACAATCATGAATATTTAATAACTCCATGCAACTTGGATATATTAGATAAAATCCAGGGTCTTCAGATTCTTTGTCCCGAAGTCGAACATGGTAGAAACCATGTGATTACTGGTTAGTGAAGTAAATCATTAATAGATAGGAGAGAAACCACAAATAGTGACAATGGTTCTCAAGGTACAACACCACAATCTACAACTGTGAATAAGAAAACTGAAGTCGAATGCTCACATAATCATTCGATTGAAGGCCAATGATGTGAACCTATCGTCGAATGTGAAGAACCTGCACTGAGGCATGCAAGCTCCAAGGTACTGAAAGGGAGTTTCTAGATCATCTTCTTGGATAATGAGTTGGATTCGAAAGGAGGTGATCCATTGAAGGAAGGCCATAATGTTTCCCACATCATCGACACAAAACAAAGGACTTTGTAAATCTGGTGAGAGTGATTTAGGATTGTAGCAGAGAAGGTCAAATGGGGTATAAGAGGTTTGAATTTACAGATGAAACTTCTCTTGAACATATCGGTGACACGACTCTAGAGTTTGGAAACATTTGACTCAAAATGGGATCAATGGTCGTGATGACGATAAGTAATGATCAAATGGGAGGCAAATGGATTTCCCAAACCCAGGAAAGCAAGTGACTAAGTGAGAATATCCCAAACCCGACACAAAATGCAAATTAGTGTCATGTTCACGAGTGACAGGTTTCCTTTCATACAAAATACAAGACACATTTACTTCCATTCCCCCCCCCTCGATATTTCTAGTGAGTACCTCTTTATTTTTAATCACAAGCTTGAAGAGGATACCATATGCTTGTTGTATAAGTTCATCCTTCAGATGAATCCTAGTAAGTTTAAAGGGCCCTGGGAAGGAGTAGGTCAATCTCGTCATGGTGACAAGTCCTTTGTCGTTTTAGTTTTATGAACCTGACGAAGGGTTAACTCGACATATTTTTCGTGTTTAGAGAGTTTAAAAAAGAGGTGGAAAAGAAACCTCCAGAGGTCCCTTTTCGTAGATAGTCTCTCGAATCTGAAAGGGTAGAAAAAAATATTCAAGTGACCCTCTTAGCCATGTTCGACTAAGGTATTCCTTTTTCGTAGCTAGTCTATCTCAACCCGGAAAAGGATTAAACTTATATTGAGTAGACATCTTTTCATTTACTTTAACAAGTTCAAAAAGAAAAGTGCTCAACAATATTTTCATATTTTGAGAGTCTTAAAAGCGCTGAAAGAGGACTCCACCTAGAGGAACGAGTCACATAAATGGACGGAAACTCGTTCCGGTCATGATGGAACTGCTCAAAACATGTAAAGGTCAAAAGGCTAGCTAATAAGACCACTCATTCCATATCTTCCTCAGGCAAGGGTAAAACAACCAAGTGAAAGCGTATGATCAACCAAAGAGATGGTGACAATAGAATGAAGAAACCAAGGCCCATATGAAAAAAATAGGCTGATATGGAAAAAAAGAGGCTAATAAAATGACAATCATGAGAGGTAAAGTGGGAATGATTTCATTTTTACACAAGCTTGAAAAATAGGAAACTATTCTTGAGTATACTTGAAGATAGTTTCATTTTTTCACAAGCTTGAAACATGAGAAAAAAATATGCTTGGATTTGGTTTCATCTTTACACAAGCTTGAAATGGAAAAAAACTATTCTTGGATTTGGTTTCATTTTTACACAATCTTGAAACAAAGATAAACTATGCTTGATATAAGTTTGTATGCCCCCAGCATAATGACTCAATTTGAGGTACATGCCCCCCAAGCTTCATTTCATTCACCTAAGTAAACTACTAGCTACTGAAAGGTGGATGGAATGAAGGTTCACTTACGAGATCAAGTGAAAGACTCGATTGGGAATTTACAAGATCTAAACAAAGACTCGAATTGGAAGGGGATTTGTTTCATTTTTTAACGATCTTGACACAGGAAAAGAACCATACTCATGATACCTTGTTTCATTTTTAAACGAGGTTGACATAGTAAAAGAACTATCCTCATGGGGACTTATTTCATTTTTTAACGAGGTTGACATCGTAAAATAACTATCCTCATGGGGACCTTTATCATGGACTATAAGAGACCATGGCTTCGAAGAGGTTCTCATCAGATGGGAGAATAATGCTCTGGAAGGGATACATGTCAAGGGATCTAAAGGAAAGATCAGGCTCCAATGCCCCTAGTACATGACGCACTATATCACTGACTAGATCATTAGTAGACGTGAGCACGAAACATGTGGCCACATAATTAAATTGTGGCTGGGGTGATACCACTTGCATACAAGGACCATTTAGGGAAGATGGTTGATCAAGAGTCAAATTAGGACTAATGAATGAAATTTGATCAATGGCCACAATTATTCCTTCATGCGGGAAACATATGACATTAAAGAGAGAAGAGACGAGAGGTCCCATGACATAAACATAGTCAAGACCGAGGAGTAAATTAAAATATAAAGGGCCTTGGATATTCATCACATTGAGATAAACGATATTTCCTGCCAAAGTAATATGCAACTTAGGAAGGATCCTTAACGTTTGACTAGTTCCTCTATTAAAAGATAACAGTGATGGGTAATGGGCATAAGTTGTGGAGAACCTAAAGCTTGCCAAGTAGTTGAAGACATAATACTAATAGATGCGCCTTCATCTATGATTGTGCCATGTACGGGTATATGATAAGCCTGTACTGTGATCTGAAAGGGCACATAGGAAGGAAGATGGTATCCTACCATTCGACTCCAATCAAAGAAAGTGACTAAACTACTTGGAGGGGGTGTTATCAGAATGGGAGAATTTCCCCCTTGCGTTACATGAATAAGAGGATTGACCCTCTGGATCATGGGAATAGGAGGATCATCCATTTGTATCATGGGAACAAGAGGATTTCCCCCTAATTCTTTGGAATTTGAAGAAACCAAAAGAACCTAAGAAGTATGAACTTCACTCTACACAGGATGGATATGATCGACTGAAAGTGGAATCGAGTCAACCATTTTCTTGACCAATGGTTGGTCGGGAACATACTCATGGGATTTAGCCTTAGAGAGAGTGGGATTGACTATAGATGAGTTTTGATCAATCACTTGATCAACTAGGGGAGGATCAAGGGAAAGCTTCTGATAACCAGTAGGAAGACGAGGTTGAGAAGCAGTAAGGTTATCCAACACTTTTGAGGCTTCATCCATACGAGGAAAAAGTTGAATAGGATGATTCCCTTCACATAACCTACAAGGAAATTTGACCCAAGTGAGCCTTCACCGCTCACCTCCAGGCCTTGCCATTACAATGAAGTCCTTCTAGCCTTTTATAGGCTCCATTACATATAATACCACAAGTAGAATACCATGGGTAGACAATACCATGTGTCCCAAAACCATCACTGTTTAACTTGGTCAACTTTTGACTCTATCTTGAGTCAAGTTTACCTAACAATCCTGCATTCGACTCCAATCAAAGAAAGTGACTAAACTACTTGGAGGGGGTGTTATCAGAATGGGAGAATTTCCCCCTTGCCTTACATGAATAAGAGGATTGACCCCCTGGATTGTGGGAATAGGAGGATCATCCACTTGTATCATGGGAACAAGAGGATTTCCCCCTAATTCTTTGGAATTTGAAGAAACCAAAAGAACCTAAGAAGTATGAACTTCACTCTACACAGGATGGATATGATCGACTGAAAGTGGAATCGGGTCAACCATTTTCTTGACCAATGGTTGGTCGGGAACATACTCATGGGATTCAGCCTCAAAGAGAGTGGGATTGACTATAGATGAGTTTTGATCAATCACTTGATCAACTAGGGGAAGATCAAGGGAAAGCTTCTGATAACCAGTAGGAAGACGAGGTTGAGAAGCGGTAAGGTTATCCAACACTTTTGAGGCTTCATCCATACGAGGACAAAGTTGAATAGGATGATTCCCTTCACATAACCTTCACATGGCCGCTACATATTGTAGCTTCCTCGCCTTCATCTATCTGCCTTTGTAGAACCTTGTTTTGGCTACATTTAGATTAGATTTGCGAACAAACTATGCATCAATCCTTTCTATGTCTATCAGGCTAAATAACCCTTGGCAACAAAAGCAATTTTCTAAAGCCAATACACAACCTTTAGCTCTGATACCAATTGTTAAGAAATTTATTGCATAACATAAATAATTATCGATAATTACTGAGAGGAATAAATATAAAAATAACCAGCAATAACCATAAACACATGAACACACATGTTTATCTGGGAAAACCCCAAATCTGGGGAAAAAACCCAATCATAATGAAATTTCATTATCCTTGGCCAAAACCCCGGCCAATTCGGCCAAGTGAGCCTTCACCGCTCACCTCCAGGCCTTGCCATTACAATGAAGTCCTTCCAGCCTTTTATAGGCTCCATTACATATAATACCACGGGTAGAATACCATGGGTGCACAATACCATGTGTCCCAAAACCATCACTGTTTAACTTGGTCAACTTTTGACTCTATCCTGAGTCAAGTTTACCTAACAATTCCCCCCTTAAACTTGACTTGGGGTTCCTTGACTAACTCCAGCCAAACCTGCTAAGTGAGACAATCCCGCTCACTCTAGCCCTTACCCCCCTCAGAGTTTTTACCTGGGGTATTGTTAACGCGACATCCCCCCTATCACCTAGGTCTAACCCAGACTTTACCGGTGATTACCGAGGGGTACACATGCCTTACCAGGTCTTATAATAGTATGCCCATTTACATGCAATAATTTTGACTTCATTAATTTTCTTTTTGTTTATTACTGCTGTGATTTTGATCCATCCTCTCTCAACAAGGGATGGGTTCAATTCTTGATCCCATCATATCTTCTCATCCCATGAGTCCCACGCACGATAACCAAGTTTCTTTGCGTACTTCCTTGACTTTGTTGTCAATGCTTCTCGTCCTTCAACCTCTTCATGTGGAATCAATCCAAGAGATGATACATATATGATTAAGCAATTAGGCATGCAAAAATCCAATTGATCAGATCTGAAGCCCGATGGCCCGTCTCAGTCCTTCAATGTAGACCTTGACCACATCATTGATCCATATTCATACCACATCTAAATTCAATTATCTCTTTAACCATTTTCAACGGTGATCTCACGAGCAATAACAACAAACTTTTGCGCTGATCCTTTTATCCATTGGGCTAAAATAAATACTTCACTAAAGGCGTACATTTGAAGTCAAAACTCTCAACCATGGCTCTGATACCAATTGTTAATAAATTTATCCAAGAACACAAATTAATTACGAAGAATTACTGAGAGGAACAAATATAAAAAATAACCAGCAATAACCATAAACACATGAACACACATGTTTATCTGGGAAAACCCCAAATCTGGGGAAAAACCGATCATAATGAAATTTCATTATCCTTAGCCAAAACCCTGGCCAATCCGGCCAAGTGAGCCTTCACCGCTCACCTCCAGGCCTTGCATTACAATGAAGTCCTTCAAGCCTTTTATAGGCTCCATTACATATAATACCATGGGCAGAATACCATGGGTGCACAATACCATGTGCCCCAAAACCATCACTGTTTAACCTCCTTTGACTCTATCTGAGTCAAGTTTACTTAACAATTCCCCCCTTAAACTTGACTTGGGGTTCTTTGACTACTCCAGCCAATCTTGCTAAGTGAGACAATCCCGCTCATTCTAGCTCTTATCCCCCTCAAAGTTTTTACCCTGGGTATTGTTAACCTGGCATCCCCCCTATCACCTAGGTCTAATCTAGACTTTACTAGTGATCACCGAGGGGTACACATGCCTTACCAGGTCTTACAATAGTATGCCCATTTACATGCAATAATTTTGACTTCATTATTTTTTTTTGTTTATTGCTGCTGCTATTCTGATCCATCCTCTCTCAATTGCGGGTATCCTTGTTTCGTTTATTTGCTGCCTTCTTGCCAAGTTTAACTGCCTTTAAATTCTGATATGAATCCTTGAAACTCTTGCCTGGGATGACTTCACCAAGAGGCCTTGATATGAATCTGAAGCATGATAATGTAGGATGCTTCTTGTTTGGTTAATCTATATCCATGGCATCAACATTCTCTTCCATGCCACTTGACCTTTCTTTCTTACGACCTTGCTGAGACACAGATCTGCTCCGAGCTCTCTCTATTGTTGCCAAAGGATCCCACAACAACAACTGCTCCTCCTCCTCCTGATCCTCTACCTCCGGTCTCTTCGCCTGCAACAACTCTTTCATGGCCGCTACAGATTGCAGCTTCCTCGCCTTCATCTATCTGCTTTTGTAGAACCTTGTTTTGGCTGCATTTAGATTAGATTTGCGAACAAACTATGCATCAATCCTTTCTATGTCTATCAGGCTAAATAACCCTTGGCAACAAAAGCATTTTTCTGAAGCCAATACACAACCTTTAGCTCTGATACCAATTGTTAAGAAATTTACTGCATAACATAAATAATTACCGAGAATTACCGAGAAATACTGAGAGGAATAAATATAAAAATAACCAGCAATAACCATAAACACATGAACACACATGTTTATCTAGGAAAACCCCAAATCTGGGAAAAAAACCCGATTATAATGAAATTTCATTATCCTTGGCCAAAACCCTGGCCAATTCGGCCAAGTGAGCCTTCAACGCTCACCTCCAAGCCTTGCCATTACAATGAAGTCCTTCCAGCCTCTTATAGGCTCCATTACATATAATCCCACGAGTATAATACCATGGGTACACAATACCATGTGTCCCAAAACCATCACTGTTTAACTTGGTCAATTTTTGACTCTATCCTGAGTCAAGTTTACCTAAAAATCTTGCCATTCGACTCCAAGCAAAGAAAGTGACTAAACTACTTGGAGGGGGTGTTATCAGAATGGGAAAATTTCCCCCTTGCGTTACATGAATAAGAGGATTGACCCCTTGGATCGTGGGAATAGGAGGATCATCCACTTGTATCATGGGAACAAGAGGATTTCCCCCTAATTCTTTGGAATTTGAAGAAACCAAAAGAACCTAAGAAGTATGAACTTACACTCTACACAGGATGGATATGATCGACTGAAAGTGGAATCGGGTCAACCATTTTCTTGACCAATGGTTGGTCGGGAACATACTCATGGGATTCAGCCTCAGAGAGAGTGGGATTGACTATAGATGAGTTTTGATCAATCACTTGATCAACTAGGGGAGGATCAAGGGAAAGCTTCTGATAACCAGTAGGAAGACGAGGTTGAGAAGCGGTAAGGTTATCCAACACTTTTGAGGCTTCATCCATACGAGGACAAAGTTGAATAGGATTATTCCCTTCACATAACCTACAAGGAAAATTGACTTTTCCCTTTCTTCCATGGGCTTTAATGTCACTAGTTGAAGGTTTATCACCAACATGATCTCCAGAGGTTGATGACGAAGGTCAATGTGAACCTGTGGACCACACTTCTCATATCTCGAGAATACCGAGACATTCTCGAAGAAGGTGGTCACCCTTACAAAGGTTGTAAGGGAATTTCAATTGACGGGGTTGATTGGAAGATTTTTCAACATCAGTTGCATCTATAGAAATGGTCGCTTGGTTGGCCCTTTTCTTATTTTTCATCTTCTTAATCTTCCTTTTATTCTTCTTCTTATCCACCTGGTTACTAGCTTGCAAGATTTCACTAGACGAAGAGGAAGAAGAGGAAGAAGAGGAAGAAGACCGAACATGAAAAGAAGGAAAAGCATCAACTCTAGGCTCAATTGGAGGTTGTTACTGTTCAAGTGGAGGAGAGCCTGATTGAGGAGCATTTTGGACATTCAAAACCATATGGGTCGAAAATAACCAAACTGGAAAACCAATGGTAAACTTAGGAAGGGACAACATTTCCATATAAGAAGCACAAACATTTCCAAAAGAAGGAAAAGGACTAGGATTCCCATCAGAGGGGTTTCCTTAGTTGGTAGACTCGGAGACTATTGCCATTAGTCTCAACCTAAGATATACTAAGTAGTATTTCCACAAGAAGGATATCATTCCGCGGTCAATTAATTTTAGAAATTAACAACAAATAAATCAAAAAGGGGTAACTAGGCATAAAGGTCTACCAAGCAACCGTGAACTGCAATATACACCTTGGCGAATCAAGGACTTAACTTACAACAACCAATCTCCCCGAATGTTGTGTTCAGTGTATTACAGTATACAAGGCGGTAGACTCGGTTACCTATGGATGGATAGTAACCTATATGGGGATCCCAATATATACCTGATGGTACATGGGAATTCAGTCTGTGATAGTGTTGTCTAATGTGTAACCATTCGATTGTTCCTTTATACTTATCATGTGTGGAGTGCCTCCGATATACTCGAAAGTACTGGTGAACGATCCTATACACTTCCATACATGGAACGAGATTTCACCCTTGGGATACAACGCTGGAAGATAACGACAACTCCTACGTTTAACAATGTCAGAACATGTCTCTAGCCTAGACCTCTAAATGTTTACATTAAGTTCCAAACGCTCCTTAGGTTAATTGACGTAAATTTTAAGTTTATCTTCAATTAAATTTTGGTTTTAATGCTCAAAATGATGTCACCTAAACATGTATTATGTAACTATCATAAGAAAATGATTATTTTTATTTTGATGAAAGCTAAACTAGTAAGGGAAGAGATTTCAAACAATGATGCAACAAACAATAGTGCAGAAAATACAGTGCCCCTAACTAGCTCTTTCACTTTTCACTTTCCAAATGCAACCACCAAAAGCGAAATGATTTCAATTTTTCTTTCAATGAATGAGAATGCACTTGATGCACTTTCAACTTTCAATCACTAAACCATGTAATCGATGTCCAATGATAAATCTCAAAAAATGAATTTTCAATGCAATGTGACCTAATGCACTTTATGAAAAGTAAATTATGAGATGAAAACTAAACGAATGCAAAATCAATTTCCTTATGACTGCAAAAGAACTACTATTGGTCAATCAACAAAAAATCAGTTTTTTCCCACTCATACAAGCAACAAAAAAAGATTTTAATTGACTTGAAGTATGAAATACATTTTTACCACTTCAAGCATGGGATAAACTTTTGCACACCACAAAGAAACTGAAGGAAAACAAATAAGATCTGATGCACACAAAGTAGGGAAATGATCTCAGAGATCAGGACACACTAGAGTTTTTAGCAAAAACCCTAAAAATTCTCAATTTTAAGGATCAACACCACTTTACATAGCAAAACCTATGTTGACATGTAATCAGCACCACTTTTCACTGCAAAATTTGTGCTCGAAGCACTACTTTACACAGCAAAATCAGTGTTGGATGAGAAACTAGACCAAGGCGGGCAGATAGGGTTTCTAGCGTGACTGTACTGGGAAAATCAACGCTGTCAGCGCAACTATAACTAATAAAAATGCGCTGAGTGAGGAAATTTTAGGAAAAACAAGTAGATCTTGAGCAAAACCCTAGACCTGACACCCTAAATGATCGACTTCTCAAAGAACGAACTCAAAGGCAATCCAAACCAAAGATCATTGAAAGGTGACTAAACTAACCAAAAAGGCCAAATGCAAAAGGAGGGTTTAAAGGGCTATAAGCTCCCCAGTGGAGTCGCCAATTTGTTATCTAGGCAATCCATTCTATGGATAGAAGCGATCCCTCTAGTCCAATGAATGGATCTAGTAACAACCGAAACAAATATATTCAAAACTCTCATGGTTTAAATCAAAATGACATCAGAGAGGAAATATGGTCTACCTCACTCATATGCGTTCGCTTTTCAATGTCAATCTCAAGCTCCTCACTTCCAAGCTCGATCCTCGCTATCCTGTTGTGAATGAATACCTGCAATAGAGATCAAACAAGGACAACTAAGGAAAAACATAACATATGCATTCTAATGTAAACCATCTGACAAATCAAGGAGCATCATACTAAGAAAGTAGTCATTTACACGCTTATGGAAAGTAAACATGCATTGTATTAATAATAAATACAAGAGGGAACCATACAACCACTGCCTTGATGTTGGAAGCCTCCTTCGGGATGGGTTTCCAAGTCCAAGCCAAGACTTCTCAAGCTCTCCTTTCTCCTTCACAAATTGCTAGCAATTAGGCACAATTTAGCAGCAGCATGACCAATCTAGTTTGATCAACCATTTGAGGGTGTAACATAATGTATTTATAGGAAAGGAGAGGGAGTTAGAGATCCACAAAAGGGGGAAGAAGGTACACATCTTAAGGGGAAGATCCCTAAAGGTAGGATCAAGGACTTAGAATCAGAGAACTTGACCATATCCTTATTCAACTATAACCATCTCATTGTTCTCGAGGCTTCTAGTAAGAGAACCTTCTACTCCATTTTTGGAGAAACCGCCTGAAGAGGACCAATGCACTTTTTCACTATAATTCCCGTGTTGACAACACTAGACATCAGTTATGCAGAGGCTTACCAGCACAATTTTTACTGGTAACAATAGCGTTGGGCTTGCAAATAGGGTTTTTGGACAAGCTCTTCCAAAATTACTTCAAGATATTTCTTCTTCTTTTCTTCAGGGATGATTCGAACAATGTTTTTCATGGTGAATTCATTGACAACTTTTGTCACTTTGCGACATTTTGGGAAAATTTTGACAGCTCAGGGTATGAGACAGGGAGTGCAAAACATTACTTTATAACATAAGGCATAAGTCAAAATTGAGTTTTTTCTTGCTACATTTCTAACACTCCCTCTTAGCAAGAAAAGGGCTTTGCACAACCCCAATATAGCTCCTATGGAATGTATTGTAGCACTACCTCTCACTTTTTTTGCTTCTACTGTAACAAGTGCAACTGAGAAGCATCCAAAATATTGAATCACCTGTGTCTCTGCAACTATCTACTGGGAAAACTACATTGTTGTTGATTCTGCACTGTGCCTTTTGCACTGCTATCAACATTGCTCTGTGCTCCTCAACATATGACTGCACCAACTAACACTGATCCTTCTGCTACTGAACATTGTGGGCCCCTATAGCAAGGTAATGTTCCATGAGAAAGTATACTACAACTGCTACTACTCTCCTATGGATCCTGCCCAATTTTTTGCAACTTTGGGACCTCATTACAATATTAAGCCCATAGAGTACTATTATTGCGATGTGGAAGATTCGGTCCACAAACAAGCATTATTGTTTCAAATGTTTTTGTGTAATCCATGTTGTTTCATTAGCTAGTTAATCTAGTTATCTTTAGTTAATCGACCATGCGAGTCATTCCAACCATCTAGTTGATTCCTTTGAACACTCAACCAACTCTTTCTCTAGTTGACCATTCAACTAACATGTTGACCATTCAATCAATTGCATGGTCGATTGTTCTACTAGTTAACCACTCGACTAACTATATCCTATTAGTCAAAAACATTCGATTAATTGTCTCTAGAATAGTCCATTGGTGTGATGAACCAACATAATTGTAGGTTCTAACATGACTAAGTAGGGAATCACAAATTTGTAAGAACTCTTAGGAATGAAGGACACATCTACCTAGTATTTGATCTTGCTAACTTTAGCATTCTCATTTTGAGGGGTGGTTTTGTTCCCATTGGTTTATCCCTCTTTACCTCACTTTTTTACATATTTTATTGTACAAGAGTAATTAGCATAACTGAGAATTGTTAGAAATCATTCATTATGCACGCTCCTCGATTGTGCTTCATGGGGTGTTGGGGAAAATGCCCACTTGGGGCCTTATCCATACATAATTACGTCCACATATGACCATTTTTCTTGATTTACTAGACATTCCCTGCCATTTGGGATCATCTTTTATTTATTTATTTTTCTATTTTTAGTAAAAAAAATTAACCGGGGGTGCCACCTAGGATGACTTGTGGTAGTGACTAGGCAATGACATGGATGTTTCATATCCACTAGTGTGCATCACCTTATCCATAGGGTCCTTTATCACCAACGTACATTTCATCTCTTATTTTGGGACATTGCCTTATGTGTAACCTTATTGATCTATACACTACCATGGATATTCTACTAGACAATTTGTCACCATATATCTATTAAAATAAACCAAAATCCATACTAATGGTTAATTCATTTTGTTATCACTTAAGAAATGACTTCTGAATTTTGAGCATCAGTTTTATTCCAAAAGATTGGTGTCAGCCTTGGTCTAGTCTTTCCATGGTTGCTATAGTATCTAAGTTCTAGAAAAGAGTCTTGTTGATATGGTCAAATAGGGTCAACACTCCGTTCTTTCCCATCACTGGTCCTACAACACACATAGATTCCATGTATCAAATTTGTTTTAATGTTCTTATGCGCTACGAAACCATCTAGGAGTTTCTGTAGCACAAAACCCAGTCTAGGAGTTTTCGTAGTGCAAAACCCAGAATTTGTACTGGCTGCGCTACAAAATCGGGGATTCGTGCGAATCCGTAGCAAATCTCATCTAGCTGTCAAATCTATCAAAATCCGTTATTTTTTACATCATCTGTTGTCAGCCCATACACTTTTCCTATCACATTCAACCGCTTATTCTCATCATTAGGGTCGTTAGGTGTCTTGGTACGCTTAGGTTGCAAGTTTAAAAAAGGAGCCAAGTATTCACAGTCATGATTATGTTTGGGTTCATGCATGAGGAGCAAATTGGCAGGTGCTCAATTAGAATTCTTTGAAGATCAAGCGAGGCAGCTTTCTGTATCCATTTCAAGCGAGGCAGTGTTCGAGATTAAGACGGTGCAAGCTTCTTTAATCTTCACTTTGCAGGAATTCCATGGAGGGGTCTACAGAAAGGAAAGATCATAGGTCAGGCAGGTATCTGAGGAACGAACCTAAAGGCTTAGATATTATCCTAAAGAACAATGAAGTTGAACGAGCCTTCAAACAGGTTGGCTGTTGGAGATTTTGTGAGAAACTTCAAGGAGGCCATATGCAAGTCACCAGGGAATTTGCTTTAAATTTCACAAGATTGAATTCGAAAGTTGGGGTGCTCGAATTACCCATCTCTTCAGAGGTTATATCTGCAGTCACTGAAATTCCAAGGGGACAGGAGAGGTGGTTTAAAAATTTCAAGTTTGATATGACTCCATGCAAAGAATTTTTGAGGCCAGAGTTCATTGATTCAGACTTAAACAAATCAGTGCCCAGGAGTTTTGTCAAAGATTCATATGCCAATTTACTTACCTGCATACAGAGATACTTCACCTGTGAGGGGAGGTATCATAAGGTGTATTCTTATCACTTCAAGCTTCTGCTTCATTTCACTAGAAAGACATCTCTTGATTTTCCTTTCTATTTGTTTTGTAGCTTAGGCAAAATGTGTGGCAAGGTTCAGTTGAAGAAGAAAGCCTGTGAGACCTCGTTGTTTCATCACAGCTTAGTCAAGTTGATTGTTTTACATGAGCTCTAGAAATAGATAGGGATTGGTCCATGTTCATGTTTATGTCTGGCTTCAAGGATGAAACAGGTCTCAGCGCTCAGGCTACGAAGATTTCTCCACCAACAGTTAGTCATCGTGCATAAACAAGATCCAGGAGATTCGTGAAGTTGAAAGCTAGGAAGCGGATAAAGGAGCCCACAAGACCACTAGTAATCTGAGATACACCCCAATAGGCACAAAAGGGGAAAGGTCAGGTCAAAGAAGGGGTACAAGAACAATCCACAGGTGAAACGGTCCAAAGAAGAGTAACCAGGAGCCAGTTAGCTAAAGAAAAAGGCAAGACAGTGGTTACTGAGGCAACCCCGATTTCAAAAGGAAGTCTGAATGATTTGCTTCAAGTAATTGACATTGAAGAATCTCCTCTGGTTCGAGCAGAGTTGATAGAAATAGGTAAAGGCAAAACCAAAAGGGCCAAAACCTCTAAAAAGCTCGAATTTGATGATCAGGTCTCTGAATTTGTTTTTAAGCCAAGAAGACCTAGGACAAGGCATTCAAGAGAGATACAAGAGGCACTGCTAGAAGCAAACAAATAGGGGAGGTAACAAAATCTCATGAAAGACCTATGGCTTCATCAGAAACATCATCGCAGTTGCATAAAAATGATATAGGTAAGGCAGTTATCTCTCAACAGGAGGAATGTAGTTTTGAAGAATTGGAAAAGAAATTGAAGTTAGCAAATCTTGAAATTGCCAAACTGAAAAAAATCTCAAGGAAACATGTAATCATGGAAGCTTATTTTAATAAAATGGAGGCTCTATAGGAAGATAAAACAATTCCAATACCCGAAGTGGTCAATTTTCATGGTCAATACTACACCTGGACAGTCCCTGCAATAAAGGAGGTAAGATACATCAGAAGGGTCAATGCAAAACTAAGAGCTGGAACCAGAATTATGAAGAGGAAAATCGAAGATTTGAAGATACAACTAAGTCAGCATGAAGGACATCCTTAGCTAAAAGAAATCACACAGCAAGTAAGGCTAAGTCCTAAATTTTGATAGATTACCTTTTGAAGTTTTCCTTGAAGAATGGTGTCCATTATATTCAGTTTTGAACAGCTTCATGACAGATGGAGAAGCCATTTCAAGGAAAAGAAAGACTCAAAAAGGTTAACTTTTGGTCTTAAAACTGTGTTTTTGAAATTACACAGCAGTTTCGTAGCGCGCTACGAAACTGTTGTAGGTGATGCCTAATACACAGCAGTTTCGTAACGCGCTATGAGACTGTTGTAGTTGCATCTTATGATTTGATGGACCATTTTTGAGAGACAAAGGAAAATCTTTTTGAAGAAGAATTTCTGAAAAGGATCATTTACAAAGTGTAAACATCCAGCAAGGGCAAAACAAGTAAAGGAAGGACATCCATAAACTCTAAGCTATATGTTATGAAAATGCTCATTATTTCATAGCTAGTATTGATTCATAATGCTTTGGGCACCATTAAAGAAGTTTTTTCTTAACACGTGTATATGAGCAGGGTCTACCGTGTATGGAAAACAAGATAATCCAATGCATTTTTATGCAATTAAGAAAAACAAAAGAGATAATTGATTTCGAAGATCCTTATGGAGGCTAAAAGCAGAAAAATAGGAACAACTTCCTAATTTCCAGGAATAGCATAGGGATGAGGCATCAAAGGTTAGCAGGCAGTTTCAAACCATCACCACAGCTAAGCTGAAGAAGTCCATTTGTCAGAGAACGAGTTTGGATTGTAATCAATGCTACTACCAACATGATGAGGAGTTATACTCCTAATTGTTTTAGGTCTTTAGAACTGCCAGTCAACAGGCAGTTTTATTTAATTGTTAGTTTTAAGTATCAATAGGTGTCATAGTAGGAAGAGTTCAAATTCCCCTCATGCTAGACAAGGAATCTCAGTTATGTAAGGAGCTCTATATCTAGGAGAAAATGCAATGCATCAAGGGTTGGAAATTTTTAGCGAAACTCTCATATTGTGCTTTGTGTAATACTCTGTTTTAAGTAATACAATATTTGGCTTTACTCCTCGGGAATCAGAAGGAATTCAATGTTCAGAATGTCTTGTATTGTCCTCTTCTCATTATCTACAGTGGTATGAATGTGTAATTACTTAGAAATCACTGATTGTGCTCTAACTTCCTTCATACATTTATAGATTGTGTGGTCCTATATGTCTCTGAGGTATTCTCTATGTGTTGAATTCTAGATGCCCTGACTTCTATGTAAAGCTAACATTGTTGTCAAACTGAAGCATATTTGACTCCATAAGCCCAATGAATATTTTCTAATTGTGTTTCAACCATTTACACTTGTTCATTTGTTTTGTAGAGTTAGCCATCTTATTCATTATCAAAATATTTAATCTTGTGAGAGAGCCCTCTCAGGTTGGGGAGGCTAAGCCTCAGCCAAAAGTAGGTTTGAAACAGTTACTCAAGGTCTACCTGATCAACAGCCTATCAGGGGTTGATTTTGTGATAACATTTTGGTGCGTCTGCTGGTAGCCTGAAGATTATTAATTCCCGAAATCAAGAGACTGAACTTCTGAAGGTAGCAGGAGCTCAGAAAACTTTTCGAGGCTGTAATCTACCTTGGT
This sequence comes from Pinus taeda, assembly GCA_000404065.3. Classification (NCBI taxonomy): domain Eukaryota; kingdom Viridiplantae; phylum Streptophyta; class Pinopsida; order Pinales; family Pinaceae; genus Pinus; species Pinus taeda. Next base: position 31,161 of record APFE031691435.1, on the reverse strand, counting down.
GACTCCATATATTTTTGAAAGTTTAAAAGGTGGCTTCGAGAGGGAGATATACACGGAGCAATCCTGACCCAAATCCACCTACTCCTGTGGACAATCCAAATACCCTTTCAAGGAGCAGATAAAGATTTAATGAAACACCAAGTACTCCATATTATTCAAAATCTTTGCTCTCTGAATTTTCAAGAAGTCTTGAGGACAAAATAGTTGATGACAAAATTCATGAGGTGTTGTTTAGATCAGAAAACGAAGAAGAACTCATTGGAATTATTTTAGATTTGCAAAAAAGAGGGATTGACACTTCATCTTTAGTATCACAAAAAGATAAAGAGGAATTTTGGGAAGTTGTTACTGCTGAATTATTGTTAGAAAGGGAAGACTTAGATAAACTTAAAGAACTTGATCCTTTCGAAGTCTTACTTAAATCTAAAGTCGGTTTACCCCTTCCAAATTGGAGTACATTTGTCACTGGTTTGCAAAGCCCAAGTAATCATTTTCATATCAACACCTCATCCTCTGCTTCTGTTAGTCTTAGCAGTTTTCAAACACCACGCAATTTGCCTCATATCAGTTCTATTCCTTCTGTCTCTTCAGTACCTCTCATCACTGTTCCTCCATTAATCATGGTTGTACCTGCTAGATATGCTCCACTAGCACTCCCTGTTGTTTTGCATGACCTTCCTAGCAAATATGCTGCAAGAATTCCAACATGGGGTGGTGATGAAGACATCACAGCAGAAGAACATGTAGACAAATTCAATGACTTTGCTGACAAAGAGGAAGTTGATGATGAGGATGTGAAACTAAGATTATTTGCACAAACCTTTATCGGGGAAGTTAGAAAATGGTTTAAAGCCCTTCCAGCTGGGAGCATTCATAATTGGGTAGAGTTTGAAGATAGCTTTCTGAGGAAATGGGGAAATAGAACTAATCCAGTTCAAGATCTTTCTGAATACAATAATCTTAGAAGGGCACCTGATGAGACCATCCAAAACTTCTCAAAGAGCTTTAAAAAAGTGTTTAATTCCATCCCAGTTCGTTTAAAACCTCCTGAAGCTTTGGCACAAATGAGATATGCTAAAGCATTTGATTCTGATTTCTCTCTGTTGCTTAGAGAGAGAGACTCTGCTACACTTTCTGATATGCAAAATGATGCAATTAAAGTAGAAGTAAACATGGTTGCTGCTAAAAAGTCAAAGATGGGAAAAGCTAAATTGAAAGAAGAAGAGAAACCTTCCTATTTAGCTCCAGAAGATAAGATTGACTCAATGATGAAGACCATGGAGAAGCTGATGGATCGGTTGGCCCTTGGAAATACCTCTGCTCCTCCTGTGCAGCAGGAGCCTCAATTTAGAATCCTCAGTTTAGGAGACCTCAAAACTAACAAAGGCCAAGGGAAAATAGGAATCAATAGCCTGATCCTCGAGTAAGACCCCCTTTTCAGCAAAACTTAGTCGATGAAGAAGATGAATTACCAGAAATTCCTGAAGAATCCATCCATTGTCTTGATGAAGAAGTGTCAGGAGTTTTCTTGACTAAGCAAGAACATGATGAGTCCAGTGTGACCAAACAAGGAGAGGAGCCTTCACAGTATTTAAAGGGCTATCAACATGCTATCTTTGAAATGCAAAAAGAGTACAATCTCTGGAATAGAAATGTACCAATTACAACAAACAAAACACAACCCAAGAAGGATGCTTTAAAGGTTATTGAAGACAAGAGGGACAACCCAAAGGCTGCTGAGGGCAAAATTGATTCTCCACTTGGCAAAAAGGACATTCAAACTCCATCTCCTACTAAAGAAATTGAGAAAATTGTTTCTGTTTTCAACCTTGAGAATGAAATTGCAAAAATCAAAATAGTAGTTCCTTTTAGTGAAATCCTCAAGGTAGATAAATGTAGAAGTAAGATTGTAGAGATGCTTAATTCACAACTAGGAGTGGCTGATTACAAGAAGATAATCCTATTATATACTTGGGTCCAAGACTTGAAGATGATCAGAATGAAGAATTTCTCCCTTTCTATGTAAGCATTAGTATTCATGATATGACCCTACATAACGCTATGTTGGATTCAGGAGCCTCTCATAATCTTATGCCCAAGGTAATCATGGAAAGGTTAGGATTACAGGTAACAAGACCATATAAGGATTGATTCTCTTTTGATTAAAAAAGAGTTCAATGCATTGGTTTAATTAAAGATGTTGTTGTGGATCTAACACAAATTCCAGCAAAGACAATTGTCATGGACATTATTGTGGCCGACATTCCACCTAAGTTTGGGATGCTGCTTTCAAGATTGTGGGCAGCAAAGATCAAAGGCACAATGCAGATGGAACTTACCTATGCTACTATCCCTGTTTTTCGTGAGCAAAGGAGATTGTATCGGGAGACCAGAATGGCTTATATGGTAAGCAGCAAAGACAAGCCTCAAAATTTTCCCAATTATTCATTTGATACTGGGCTTGGATCAGCCATCCTTTTCAATGAGTCAGTCGAAGATGAATCGAAGGAGATGCTTTCAGAAAATCAGCACCTAGGAAATCAACAAGAAAATGAAAAAGAGACAATGGGCTAGTGGTCATTGTACTTTGATGGATCAGCAGGAAGAGAAGGGGCAGGAGCTGGAATTTGGATCACAAGTCCAGGTGATGACAGTAAGTTTTACTCTTACAAGCTAAACTTTGATTGCACAAATAATATGGTTGAATACGAATCTATGATTTTGGGCTTAGAAGTTTTGTTAAAGATGAAGGCTAGAAACATTACTATTTTTGGGGATTCTGAATTGGTGATTAAACAAGAGGAAGGTGCTTATCAAACAAAGGATGTAAGAATGAGAACATATAGAAATTTAGTGTTAGATATGTTGGAAAAGTTTCAGGCATATTCTTTCACTATCAAAACTAGAGACCAAAACTCCATTGCAGATTCCCTTGTTGTTTCCGCCAGTCTATTTGTTATTCCTATGCATTCTTCTGAAAAGTATGAGGTGGAGGTTTGTCACCGACTAGCTATACCAGATAACATCACTAATTGGCAAGTCTTTGAAGATGATCAGCAGGTAAAGAATTTCATTGAATTAAAAGAAGAATTTGAAAGCACTCAAATGGATCAACAGAATATGTTTGTGGAGTCAAAGGAAAAGTCTGAAGTCTTACAATTAAAAAACAATTTAATACTTAAGGGTCTCATTCCTCTTGAGGAATTGTTTGATCAAAATGATGTGTTCAAAGCTCCAAAATTACAGGCTGATGAGGAGGAAGTAGAGAACTGCAATTTAGGGAATTCAGTTGTACCTAAGATGGTTAAGATCTCAAAGTTTCTTTCAGCTGATATGAAAGCCAAATATGTTGAGATGATGAAAAGGTTTGTTGATGTTTTTGCATGGAGCTATGCTGATTTAAAACAATATGATTCTTCTATTATCCAGCATAATATTCCTATTAAGGAGAATGAGAAACCTTTCAAGCAGAAGTTAAGAATAATTAATCCTCTTCTCATCCCATTGATTGAAAAGGAAATTAAGAAACTCTTTGATGCTAAAATCATTGTTCCAATTAGATTCTCAAATTGGTTTGCTAATTTGGTTCCAGTTAGAAAGAAGAATGGAGAGATCAGGATTTGTATAAACTTCAGAAATTTGAATAAAGCTTCATTGAAAGATAATTATCCTCTTCCCAAGATGGATTTAATTCTGCAAAATATTGTTGGTTCACAAAGGATGTCTATGCTTGATGGTTTCTCAGGGTACAATCAGATTATGGTACATCCAGATGATCAAGTGAAGACAACCTTCACAACGCCATGGGGAACGTTCATGTATGCCAAGATGCCTTTCGGTCTCATGAATGCAGGGGCCACTTTCCAAAGAGCAATGGATATTGCCTTTGTTGAAGAAAAGGATAAATCAGTGGTTGTTTATCTTGATGACATCACAGTTTTTTCAAAGAGAGAAGAATATCATTTGAAACACCTTGAAAGAATTCTGCTGAAATGTAGAAGGTTTGGTATTTCTCTTAATCCCACTAAAAGTATCTTCGCTTTAACATCAGGAAAACTTCTTGGTCATATCATTTCTAAAGAAGGAATTAGGATTGATCCTAATAGGTTTATTGCAATTCAAAAGCTAGATCTGCCAAGAAGTAGGAAAGAGATTCAATCTTTTCTTGGAAAAGTGAATTTTGTTAGACGCTTCATTCCTAACTTTGCTGTGGTTGTCAAAAATATAACAAAGATGTTGAAGAAAGGAGTGGAAAGCTGAAGCAAAGAAATATTTCGAGGAAATCAAGAAGGCGCTTACACAAGCACCGATACTTATCAGCCCAGATTTTACCAAGGAATTTCTTATTTTTACATTTTCTTCTGAAGATACAATTGCTAGAGTTTTGATGCAAAAGGAAATCAAGGTGCTAAACATCCTATTTCTTTCTTTAGTAAGACATTAGCAAACGCTGAACTAAAGTACAATATTCTTGAAAAGCAAGCTTACGCCTTGGTGAAAGCCATAAAATATTTCAAAATCTATGTTTTGCATTCTCATATTGTCGCATGTTCCAAATGTTGTAATAAAGGATATCTTAACACAGGCAGATCCGGATGGAAAAAGGGGCAAATGGATAGCAAAATTGTTGGAGTATGACATTGACATCAAACCTACCAAATTGGTGAAGGGTCAAGGCTTGGCAAAGCTAATGACTCAATCAAATCTGGACTGCCTTGACATTAATTTGAATGCAAAGATCTCAGAAATTTATGAAAGTGAGGAGGAATTGGTCCAATTAAATGAAAAATTCTTGGTTTCAAAATGGTACAAGGATGTGGCTTTTGTTCTACAGCATAATAAAGCCCCTGCCAATCTTCCAAAGTCCAAAGCTCGGTTTGTCAAGTTGAAATCTTTAAGATATTTTGTGTATGACCAAAATTTGTTTTGGAAAGATGCAGGAGGGATTTTGTTAATTTGTCTCCTTGAAGAAGAATTTGATAAAGTAATTGAATAATTTCATAAAGGAGACTGTGGAGGACACCATTAGTGGAAAGCTACTACAAACAAGATCTTAAGGGCTAGATATTTTCTGCCAACTATGTTCAGAGACATTTACAAAACGGTGGCTACATGTCATGAATGTCAAATATTTGAAGGAAAGAGGAAACTTGTGCCTTTGCCTTTGGTTCCTATATATGTTGAGGCGCCTTTCCAGCAATGTGGATTGGATTTTATTGGAGAAATTCATCCTCCTTCATCAGGACAACATCGTTGGATTCTCACAGCCACGGAATATATCACCAAATGAATAGAGGCGATTCCAACAAGGCAAGCTAATGATTCAGTGATTATCTCTTTCCTAGAAAATAATATATTGTCTAGATTTGGATGTCCAATGAAGATTATAACTGACAATGCTCAAGCTTTTAAGTTCAATAAAATGATTAATTTTTGTCACCAATACCACATCACTCTTGGACATTCTACTGCTTATTATCTGCAAGGAAATGGCCTTGCTGAATCATCAAACAAAAGCATTATAAGGACCATTAAGAAGGTGCTGCAAGAAAACAAGAAAGCTTGGCATTTGAAATTGAAGTATGCTTTGTGGGCTGATAGGATTTGTACAAAGAGATCTATTGGCACTTCGCCATATGAATTAGTGTACGGTGCTAAAGCTATATTTCCAACATCACTTGGAGTACCTGTAATGAAACTAATTCAAGGATTAGAAGAGGAACCAAATGTTGTACAAAGGAGAATCAATCAGCTGATATCCCTGTAGGAGAAGAGAAATGAGGTGTATGACAGTCATCAACACAATCATAACAGAATCAAGAATACATTTGATAAAAGGATCAAAGAAGTTAGTTTTCAGATCCATGACACAGTGCTGAAATGGGAGGCCAGAATCGAAGAAAAGGGTAAGCACGGTAAGTTTGAGAATTTGTGGAAGGGTCCTTATCAGATTGCTGCTTTCCATGGAAACAACACTTACATTTTGCAGGAAATTGATGGAGAATCATATGCTGGAGGACCTGTTAATGGCAGGAACCTAAAGCATTATCATTGTTGAAATACTATCAATATCTCATAACATTATATATATCTGTTTTATCAGTTTTTTTCTTTTTGATAATAATGACAAGCTGAAATAGAAGGCTTAAGCCTGAGGTGAAGGCCCAAGAAGCTTAAAAGGGATGCTTGTCAAATAAATTTATGTTTATCATAGGAGGATAAAGCATTGGGCCTGTGAGTTCTTAGTGTACCACAGGGGCACACTATCCCAAGTGGAGCCACTGTTATCACTTAAGAAATGACTTCTAAATTCTGAGCATCAATTTTATTCCAAAAGATTGGTGTCAGTCTTGGTCTAGTCTTTCCATGGTTGCTTTAGTGTCTAAGTTCTAGAAAAGAGTCTTGTTGGTATGGTCAAATAGGGTCAACACTCCGTTCTTGCCCATCACTAGTCCTACAACACACATAGATTCCATGTATCAAATTTGTTTTAAGGTTCTTATGCGCTACGAAACTGTCTAGGAGTTTTCATAGCGCAAAACCCAGTCTAGGAGTTTTCGTAGCGCAAAACCCAGAATTTGCACTGGTTGCGCTACGAAATTGGGGATTCGTGCAGATCCATAGCAAATCTCATCCAGCTATCAAATCTATCAAAATCCGTTATTTTTTACATCATCTGTTGTCAGCCCATACACTTTTCCTATCACATTCAACTGCTTATTCTCATCATTAGGGTCGTTAGGTGTCTTGGTACACTCAGGTTGCAAGTTTCAAAAAGGAGCCAAGTATTCACAGTCATGATTATGTTTGGGTTCATGGATGAGGAGCAAATTGGCAGGCGTTCAATTAGAATTCTTTGAATATCAAGCGAGGCAAATTTCCATATCCATTTCAAGCGAGGTAGTGTTCGAGATTAAGACGGTGCAAGCTTCTTTAATCTTCACTTTGCAGGAATTCCATGGAGGGGTCTACATAAAGGAAAGATCATAGGTCAGGCAGGTGTCTGAGGAACAAACTTGAAGGCTTAGATATTATCCTAAAGAACAATGAAGGTGAACGGTCCTTCAAACAGGTTGGCTATTGGAGATTTTGTGAGAAACTCCAAGGAGGCCATATGCAAGTCACCATGGAATTTGCTTTAAATTTCACATGATTGAATTCGAAAGTTGGGGTGCTCGAATTACCCATCTCTCCAGAGGTTATATCTGCAATCACTGAAATTCCAAGGGGACAGGAGAGGTGGTTTAAAATTTCAAGTTTGATATGACTCCATGCAAAGAATTTTTGAAGCCATAGTTCATTGATTCAGACTTAAACAAATCAGTGCCCAGGAATTTTGTCAAAGATTCATATGCCAATTTACTTACTTGCATATAGAGGTACTTCACCTATGAGGGGAGGTATCATAAGGTGTATTCTTATCACTTCAAGCTTCTGCTTCATTTCACTAGAAAGACATCTCTTGATTTGCCTTTCTATTTGTTTTGTAGCTTAGGAAAAATGTGTGACAAGGTCCAGTTGAAGAAGGAAGCCTGTGAGACCTCGTTGTTTCATCATGGCTTAGTCAAGTTGATCATTTTACATGAGCTCCAGAAATATATAGGGATTGGTCCATGTTCATGTTTATGTCTGGCTTCAAGGATGAAACTGGTCTCAGTCCTCAGGCTATGACGATTTCTCCACCAACAGTTAGTCATCGTGCAGAACAAGATCCAAGAGATTCGTGAAGTTGAAATCTAGGAAGCGGGTAAAGGAGCCCACAAGACTACTAGTAATCTGAGATACACCCCAACAGACACAAAAAGTGAAAGTTCAGGTCAAAGAAGGGGTACAAGAACAATCCACAGGTGAAACGGTCCAAAGAAGAGTAACCGGGAGCCAGTTAGCTAAAGAAAAAGGCAAGACAGTGGTTACTGAGGCAACCCCGATTTCAAAAGGAAGTTTGAATGATTTGCTTCAAGCAATTGACATTGAAGAATCTCCTCTGGTTCGAGCAGACTTGATAGAAACAGGTAAAGGCAAAACCAAAAGGGCCAAAACCTCTAGAAAGCTCGAATTTTTTGATCAAGTCTCTAAATTTGTTTTTGTGCCAAGAAGACCTAGGACAAGGCGTTCAAGAGAGATACAAGAGGTGCTACCAAAAGCAAGCGAAACAGGGGAGGTAACAAAATCTCATGAAAGACCTATGGCTTCATCAGAAACATCATCGTAGTTGCATAAAAACGATAGAGGTAACTCAGTTATCTCTCAACAGGAGGAATGTAGTTTTGAAGAAATGGAAAAGAAATTGAAGTTAGCAAATCTTGAAATTGCCAAACTAAAAAAATCTCAAGGAAACATGCAATCAAGGAAGCTTATTTTAATAAAATGGAGGCTCTGTGGGAAGATAAAACGATTTCAATACCCGAAGTGGTCAATTGTCATGCTCAATACTACACCTGGACAATCCCTACAATAAAGGAGGCAAGATACATCAGAAGGGTCAATGCAAAACTGAGAGCTCGAACCAGAATTGTGAAGAGGCAAATCGAAGATCTGAAGATACAACTAAGCCAGCATGAAGGACATCCTTAGCTAAAATAAATCACACAGCAAGTAAGGCTAAGTCCTAAGTTTTGATAGATTAACTTTTGAAGTTTTCCTTGAAGAATGGTGTCTATTATATTCAGTTTTGAACAGCTTCATGACAGATGGAGAAGCCATTTCAAGAAAAAGAAAGACTCAAAAAGGTTAAATTTTGGTCTTAAAACTGTGTTTTTGAAATTACACAGTAGTTTCATAGCGCACTACGAAACTGTTGTAGCTGCATATTATGATTTGATGGACCATTTTTGAGAGACAAAGGGAAATCTTTTTGAAGAAGAATTTTTGAAAATGATCATTTACAAAGTGTAAACATCCAGCAAGGGCAAAACAAGTAAAGGAAGGACATCCATGAACTCTAAGCTATATGTTATGAAAATGCTCATTATTTCATAGCCAGTATTGATTCATAATGCTCTGGGCACCATTAAAGAAGTTTTGTCTTAACACGTGTATATGAGCAAGGTCTATTGTGTATGGAAAACAAGATAATCCAATTCATTTTTATGCAATTAAGAAAAACAAAAGAGATAATTGATTTCGAAGATCCTTGTGGAGGCCAAAAGTAGAAAAACAGGAACAACTTCCTAATTTCCAAGAACAGCACAGGGATGAGGCATCAAAGGTCAGCAGGCAGTTTCAAGCCATCACCACAGCTAAGTTGAAGAAGTCCATTTGTCAGAGAACGAGTTTGGATTGTAATCAATGCTACTACCAACATGATGAGGAGTTATACTCCTAATTGTTTTAGGTCTCTAGAACTGCCAGTCAACAGTCAATTACATTTAATAGTTAGTTTTAAGTATCAATAGGTGTCATAATAGGAAGAGTTCGAATTCCCCTCATGCTAGAGGAGGAATCTCAGTTATGTAAGGAGCTCTATATATAGGAGAAAATGCAATGCATCAAGGGTTGGAAATTTTCAGAGAAACTCTCATATTGTGCTTTGTGTAATACTCTGTTTTAAGTAATACAGTATTTGGCTTTACTCCTCAGGAATCAGAAGGAATTCAATGCTCAGAATGTCTTGTATTGTCCTCTTTTCATTATCTACAGTGGTATGAATGTGTGATTACTTATAAGTCACTGATTGTGTTCTAAATTCCTTCATACATTTACAAATTGTGTGGTCCTATATGTCTCTGATGTATTCTCTATGTGTTGAATTCTAGATGCTCTGACTTCTATGTAAAGCTAACATTACTGTCATACTGAATCATATTTGACTCCATAAGCCTAATGAATATTTTCTAATTGTGTTTCAACCATTTACACTTGTTCATTTGTTTCGTAGAGTTAGCCATCTTATTCATTATCAAAATCTTTAATCTTGTGAGAGAGCCCTCTTAGGTTGGGGAGGCTAAGCCTCAGCCAAAAGTAGGTTTGAAACAGTTACTCAAGGTCTACCTGATCAGCAGCTTATCAGGGGTTGATTTTGTGATAACACATTTTACATTCTATTTTTGTTAATATTGTTTTGTCGTTTATGCATGCAATAGATAATGTAGAGAATAGAGAACCAGAATGAACACCAAGACATGCTCTAGGAAACCATTACAAGAGAAAACCCACTTGGAAGGTGACGCTGTTGTTCTCTATTTTGTTTGTAATAGATATAGAAATTTATAGAAATTTTCTACTACTGATGAAATCGAACTGAAATCAAGAGATTACAAATTTCATCTACTACTATGGGAAAAGGAAATCACAATTTAGAAACACATGCAATGACATGCAACCATCAAAACCACAAGAACACAATGATTTACAAGGGAACCCAACTGGGAAAAAACCCTCCGCTACATTGCATTAATTCAGATGAAAATAGAAACAATTACAATGTCTTGCTTCAACTCTGAAGCACACCCTGCATCGCAATCCTATTCTCCTGCGTCTTGACTTGCTCTAGCAAACACTTAGCCAATTCAAGCCTTAACCAACCTCCTATTTCCTTATTTACTTTCATATATATATATATATATTTTGTGACATATGCACTCTAGTGAAAGGTGTTGAGTTGATGGGAACGAAAGGTGTTGAGTTCATGGGAACGGAGAACTGTTCGATCCCCTTCGTGAGAGTTTAATGTCCACTGTCGTTGGCGGTTTCCCTGCTACATGTAATTGGACATTATTAGTGGTGAAAGCAGCTCTGGAGTTGCCTGACTTGCATTTTGGCTTTGCATACATGGAAAAGTAGTGTGAAGATTCTTGTGCAGATTTGAGGTTTGGAAATTTGCTTTTTAAGTTGCATTCTTCTCAGCATGGCAGGTGGAAAATGTTGCAGGGGCTGTTCTGAGAAATGTCTGAGAACCCATTATAACAGGCATGGCTTATCATTTTTCAAGGTCATGGCAGGAGAGTTTTCATCCATTCTGGTAAATAAAATGAACATATATTCTACCCTGCAATGTAATAGCACCCAACTTTTCTGCAAAAATATTACTGTATGTACAAAAACTTCTCTCAATTGCTTTTAGTTCTATGTTCTTAGTATTTGGCTTGTTCAATGCTGTCTATTTCTGTTTAGAAGTTTATAGCTATTTGCTTCCATTTGGTTTTTGAACCATTATTCATCAAAAGAAATAATGTAGGTACCTTTTTAATGTATCTGTGCCCATGAAACCTGAGCAAACACTAGCCTTTTTACCATTCTAATATGAATGCGATACAAATGATTTCATACTTTTTGGACAGGTGCTCAGAATCCCTTTTTGGTCTTGTTTTCTATATTATTTTATTTTATCTGCAGGCTTTTAAGTCTCGTACTGTTGATTGAGCTGCAGGCTTTTAAGTCTAGTACAGTTGATTGAGTTTCTTGTCTTATAGCTTTCTATTTGTTTGAAAATTCCTCTACCTTTTTATTTAAATATAAATTATTCAGGTACATGGAGTGTAAAGCTGGGCCCTAATAATTGATATTCTATCTTATTTTCACAGGAGGTGCCTTCAGACTGGTTTAAACGAAGTCAGATTAAGGGTCTCAAAGTTGCAATTTTGGAAGGCCCATGTGGTCACTTATGGCAGACAAAGGTGCATTTTTCTGATAAATTAACAATTTTTACAGAAGGTTGGGAAAAATTTGTTTCTGATCACTGGATACAGCCTGAAGATATTGTTGTTTTTAGGCATGTGGATGATGCACACTTTGTTGTGCAAATATTTGACGTAAGTGGATATGAGAAGAAAAACACTGTCACTGTTAAAAATTGTGAATCTCACAACTTGATTAAGCTAGGGATCTATGGCACAGGAGCAGCTACCTTTGGACAGACTGTTAAAGGAAATCCCTTCAGGGATGCCTCTGGGGATGTTAACAATGTGCCGAGGAGAATTACTCGAAGCATAGGATTGAATGTGGCAATCACTGGGAATTGTGCAGAAGCTTGTATTTCCAATGGTAGACGTCTTTCTACTGTAAAACAAGAATTCCCTACCCATTCGAAGATCAATGTGAAACAAGAACCAGGGCTTCCAAAATCAAATTGGAACTTATCTGAAAATAAAGTGGGTTCCTCTGCAAAGGACCCTATTATTTTGGATAGTGAAGAAGAATTTGATTCTCAAGCTTCATCGTCATATAGCCACGATGAAGACTCAGATGAGGTATCTTATAATTTTATTTCAGAGGTTCTTCAAGGGAAAGTGCATCCCGTAGTAAGTTCAAAAATTCCTATAACTCTAGCAAGGTATATTATCAATTGAAATTTAAGAAAAATTGTTTTATCTGTTCTCATTGACCTAATATATGCTTGATTTGGAACTAGAGGAAGATAAAACTGCCAATTCAGTCAAGAAAGGCAAACCAAAATTCACACAGGTGATGAAGAAGAGTGCAGTCACACATTCATTTTGGCTTGTAAGTTTCACTCCTTTCCTCTATATTGCATGCATATTTATATATATTATATAATTCTGCATCTATTACATTTGCTCCACAATATGCGGTAACAGGATTTATTTGATCGACCCAGTTGGACTGTGTGCATTTTGACAGCTCTAATCCCAGAAAAAAAAAATAAAGTATTGAGCTGGTCTATATGTTAAAATCTTTAGAGGTGTTTAAATATACTATATTACATTCTGACATATCCGATATATGTTTTGTTATGTGTCAAAATGATGTTTCCATTGACATTCTATGACTAGGCCAAATTCATAGCCTCTGCACGTTGAAGATTTTCTGTGTGGTGCAGTAACTTTGAACTCCATAGCTATGAATCTGATCATGAAGATTGGTAAAATTGCTATTTGTTGCAACTGCAAGATCTATTGACTCAAATATCTCGGTGTGAGGTTGGTGTGCGACTAACCCAATTAACTTTGGAAATTTAATTTAAGCCCTTCCTGCAGTGGTTTGATTTGACCTCCAATGCACTGAAATTTGTGTTGTTAGAGATGTAAAAGAATGTAAATTTAGTCCTTTGGGTTAGTCAAAATGATGTATCCATTCTATGACTGGGACAAATTCATAGCCTCTGCACGTTGAATATTTTCTGTGTGGTGCAGTATCTTTGAACTCCATAGTTATGAATCTGATCATGAAGATTGGTAAAATTGCTATTTGTTGCAACTGGAAGATCTATTGACTCAAATATCTGTTAGTATTGACAACAAATTAGTTAGGTTTTTCCTTTAACTGAATTGTAATTAGGTGGTTACATCTCTACGGTTATGTAACGATAGATAGGCATAATATAAAAACAATGTAATACACATGAATAAAGATCGCAGCGGAGAATCATAATTGCATTCATTCATTCAGTTCAAAACAGTTTTTCATATCTTGGCGAATCTTGGCTAGGGTTCTGGTTGTTTCTTTCATTGTTTTTTATCTGTCTTTAATCAACAATTGGTATCAGAGCCCAGTGACTGTGTGGGCTGTGCAACGGGAAGACCCTGTTGCTGCGTGTGAAGACCTGAGGCGAACAGAGTCTGCGTAAAACAAAACTGAAGAGCCTGCCTGGTGAAGGTATGCTATCCACTGCTGTGTTGAAAACGTGAAGCTGTTGGAGAACGAGGGGTCCGCTGCTGTTGGAGAACGAGGGGTCCGCTGCTGCGTTGAAAAGAACCGTTGGCTGGAGTATGCCTGCTTGCGTGCTGCCTGTGCGTTGGAAAGAAGAACTTTTTTTTTAAGCGTGGTGCTGTGGCTGGAGTGTGAAGAGCTGTTGCCTGTGCGTGCAAACAGACTGTGCGTACGTTGAACCTGCCTGTGCTAAGAACTGTTTTTTAAGCGTGGTGCTGTGGCTGGACTGTGAAGAGTTGTTGCCTGTGCGTGCAAACAGACTGTGCGTGCGTTGAACCTGGCTGTGCTAAGCACTGTTTTTTAAGCGTGGTGCTGTGGCTGGAGTGTGAAGAGCTGTTGCCTGTGCGTGCAAACAGACTATTGTGCGTGCGTTGAACTTGGCTGTGCGTGTGGCTGGAGCGTAAGCCGTAAGAAGAACTGTTTTTTTTTTAAGAAGCTGCCACCGATTGACTGTGCATGAAATCAAGGAGTTGCGTGCTGCCTGATAAAACGAGACAGGAAGTGCGTGCTTAAGAATACTCTGCCTTCTGCTGCCAGAGCTTGATCCGGGTATTTTATTGTTTTTTTGTCTCAGAATTTTTTTTCCAGAAAGCAGTCAGGAAACAAGAACAGTTTTATTTTTTCCAGAAAGCAGCCAGGAAACAAGAACAGTTTTGTTTTATCTCAGAATTTTTTTTTTAGAAAGCTGTGAAAGTAAAGTTCTTTAAATTCAGAATAAAGGAAAAAGAAGACAGATTTATTTTTTAAGTAAAGGAATTTTTTTTTAAGGGTTCTTTCTATTTGGAGAAATAAGGAAATATAAAAAACCCTAGAAAGTCTGAAACCCTAGGAAAGAAAAAATGGCCAAGATGTCGAATGCGAAATTTGAGGTGGAGAAATTCACCGGAAAGAGCAATTTTGCTCTTTGGAAACTGAAGGTTAGGATCTGCTTGCGCAACAAGGGTTGCACAAGGCATTGGATGGGGCGACTAAAAAACCTGCAACCATGACTACTTCAGACTGGGAGGACTTGGATGCCCGAGCTCTCAGTACTATCCGGCTATGTCTAGCGGATGAAGTTCTCTTCAACATTGTTGAAGAGACTACGACGTCAGGATTGTGGGAAAAACTTGAAAATCTCTATATGACGAAGTCATTGACCAACAAAATTTATCTGAAAAGACAGTTATACAGTCTTCGAATGAAAGAAGGTTCAAACGTTGCAGAACATTTGAATGTTTTTAATACACTAATATGTCAATTAA
>APFE031691435.1:1203-16299 GCA_000404065.3 Pinus taeda | reverse complement strand
AAGATACGTGGCCATATCTTCATTCTTTGATATCATTATTTTATATAGTTGATTTCTCAACGATATTTTCTAACCTTATGTACTTATAGGGTACAATTTCACCAACTTATCATAAATTGCTTTAGATGTATTCAAATCAACAAAAAATGGAATGAGATGATCCTTTATAGATTCAATGAGAATATTTTATTCCCTCACTTCTCCTTTTTTTTTATTTTTCTAATTATTGAATCTTCTCTTTGTTTGGTTGAGTGATTTCACCAAGAACATATTCCATGACTTCATTTTTTGTGAGAACCAAATCAATCCATTTCTTCCATGATAGAATTTTTTTCAATCCACTGAGCTTATTGCTTTCCTTGCAAAATGAAGTCATTTAATTTGTAGATTGATACACGGAAGACAATATGGTACTTGTTTTTTTTTATAAAAAGAATAGGTAGCTTATAAATATGGTGTATGGGCCAAAACCCTTACAATCATAGACAAAATATAATCTTTCATGCTCTATAATTGTTTAAAAAGAGTTTTACTGCTACCCTACTTGTAGCCTACTATGCTTCTAACAAACTTTATCTTATACGATCTCCAAAAATATCCATTACATAATATTGTTTGACATAACATTAAACAAAGAAAGTTTTTAAAAGACAACTACATTATTGATTATCTGTTTGCAACTTCATTCCCATTTTCTTCCTCTATCTATATTTGAATTTCTAGACACTTCTCCCTAGCCTCGCTTGATAGAATTGTTCCTGGAGAGAAAGGCTTCTGCAAGTCCAAAACCTCCTTCAAAACTCCCACTACCGCTTCCTCTACCACAACTTCAATTCCATCAACCTTTAGAGTCAAATTATCAACTTTGGTGGAAAATATTTCCACCAGAAGGGAAATCTGCTCCATAACCTTGCACAACACTTCCTTTTCCCTTGAAACTAGGGAGAAATTGGCACGTGCCTCTAGAAAAATTCACTCCCTTACCCTATCCAGCTTTCCAATGCATTCCTCCACCATGATCTCCGCCTACTCGAAACTTTCAACGATGCCATGCTCCTTTTCAAACGAAATGTGACAAATACTTTATGCAACTCCAACCTCAATGCCTGCCATTTATAGCCGGTGGAGAGCCCCACTCCTTTTGTAACTACCATCAGAGAGCATTGAAGGTTTCCATAATCCAAAAATCGATTGTAATTACCAATTCATTCCAACATATCCCTCACCTGATGCTTGGTATGATCACATTTACTCCTCAAGTAGATGGATGAGTTACAAACCTGAGGAGAGTTATATCCCAATGCATGAGCACGAGGGTTATGACACCATCTGTCCTCGCTCATGATGAGAGCTCAGGTAATTAACCACCTGGAGGGATGATCAACCTGTGTCTCCAAAGCCATGAGTCATTGAACCGTCACCTTCCTTAACGATTCTTCATGAATGATATTTAAAATCGAGGAATTCCTTGAAGCTTGCTCTTGTTTTCTTATCATAAGGGATATCCTCCCAACCATCAAACTATTAATCCTCTAAATCATCATGGAATGTATTGGAATGATAAAATGCTTTGATCTAGGAGAAGAGAGCCTTAATTAAGGCCTACCCCTATATTGGCGTATTCATCTACAATATTATTTATTTCTCTTTTAACATGATAGAAGGTTATAGATTCAAATTTTTGGATTTGACTCCATATATGCTCATCTAAGGGGGGGGGGGGGGAATATTTTTGGACCATAGCTTTTTCTTTATGGAATTTATGAATAACTAGCATTAAGTCTCCCATTACAACGATATGGTCAATTCTCCTTTCTAGCATTATTTTTAATCCTTGCCATAAAGGCAGTTCTTCTGCTTGATTATTGGTGGTTTTCCCTAACCCCCATTGAAATTTCATCTATGTTTCTTCATCGGGGCTTATTAACACCCCTCTCGCTCCTTCCTCCCTTGGATTTCCTTTTGTCATGCCATCAAATAATAATTTATCCCTTCCAAGAGAGTTGCACCATATTTATAATTGATTCTTCTCTAGTCTAATTGCATATGATGGGATTTGAGTCTTGAAGTTACTAGCATGATGAAAAGGTTTAATAGATTCAATCCATTTCACTTCCTCTCAAGAGAGATACTCTCTTTCATCGAGGTTAAGGCCTTTAGAGGACATGACATTAAATAGCAATTGTGTTTCCTTCATAGTTGTTGTAAACGGATTAGGATTAATACTTTGGAAGATCCCATTATTATGTGACAACCAAATGGACCAACATATATACTTTGGGAGGAAAACCAAACTTCAGATGATAACTGAGTCAGATTTACATTTCCAAGGGTATAAATACTTCCATCTCTCAAACATATCTGTCTAGTTCTAAGGAATGAATTGAAGTGAAATGATTGGTTTTATGGGAAGATTCCATACCTCAACAATGAAGGGGCATCAGAAGAAGATGTGTTATATATTGTCCTCTACTGATTTGCACAACACACACCTTGAAGGACCTTGGATTTTCCATGATATTAAATTTTATGTTGTCAAGATCTTCCCATGAACTAATTCCCAATAGAAAGTATTAACTTTAGGTAATCCATCATTATTCTAGATGTTACCCAAGATATTGAACTGAGGGGGATGGGGGAGGCGTGAAATTAGGTTTTGATAACCTTTCTTCACTATATAGAAGGGAATTTTCCCTCCCTTCCGTATTCTTTTATCAGAATAATTTTTGGCAACTGGAGTCGAGCCTTTTAGAGCTCTTGAAAGAGCTTTCCATTCGAGAAAAATATGGGTCGACACGTTGGGACACTGCCAAGATTTCCATGAGCTTTCCTAGTCCCATTCTGATATGTCTGCTAACCTTTGAAGACCATGATCCTCCATCCAAGATTCCAATTCTAAACAATCAGTATCTCCACATGAGTATGTGATTGAGGGGATCTGATCTTTCCATAATTGGATGTTCTTCCCATTACCAGATTGCCATCCCAAACACTGCAAAAATATAAGGGTTGTTTCTTTACAAATATTCTAAATATTCAAGCCACTTGATTCCCAGGATTCAATCTTCAGCCTGAGCAGGTTATGTTTATGGAAATATTTCCTCAAGAATGCAGTCTTCCACCACTCTTTTGATTCTGAGAGAAGTCTCCATATGATTTTTGCTCCTAGGTCCAAATTTGTATAATCCAGGTCTCTAATTTGCTAGCCTTCCATATATCTTTGGGAGCCTCACTGTATTCTAGTTTATTAAGTTAAAAAAATGCTCATTCCCCTTCCCTCCTTGCCACAAAAAACCTCCTAATCGTGCTACTTATTTGATGGGATATTCCTTTAGGACCAAGCAGCCCAGATCCAATATACATTGAGAGTGAGGATAGAACTGATTTTATGAGGATCATCTTCTATGCTACATTCAACCACTGAGAACCTCGCGAGAAGATTATTTTCTTGACCTTTTTCATGAATTATTCCCAATCTTCACTATTTGGCAAACCCAAAGAAATTGGAACACCTAAATAAGTAAAGGATTTCTAGTTTCTTGCTACCGAGAACCCCAAAACTCGAGCAATCTCTTGCAGGACAACTTTTGTACCATTCCAACCATACAAATGAATCTTTCTTTTATTAATAAGCCCTCTAGAAAAGTGAAAATAGGATTCCAATATATTTTTTTAAGCTTACTTCTATAATTTTGGAGGCCCCTCCAAGCAAGAGCATGTCATCTGCAAATTGGGATGATTGATTTCTTTAACATTTCTTATGATACTTAATCATGGGATACTTCCTTCACTCCTAGCCAGTTCCAGATTTTTGCTTAGTCTTTCTATAATATATAATAGTGGAGAAAGGGGGCAACCTTTCCTCAAACCTATCAAAGCTGAAAAGAAAGGGGTGGGTCTTCTATTAACTAGCAAAGCTATCCAGGGTGCACTGATACATGCTTTATTCCATTGCACAAATTCTTGACAGAACACTAACTTTTCCAGAATGAGAAAGAGGAAAGAACGATTTACCTTGTCAAAGGTGTTAGTCATATCAATCTTGATCGCCATTCCTGTTTCTCTAGCTTCTTTTCTTGAATGAATTACTTCTTGTACCAATACTATCTTGTCAAGCATATTCCTTTACTGCATAAATCCTCCCTTGTTCTTGGCTATGAAGGAGATAATCAATTTCTTCATCCAATTAGACATCACCTTTGTTAATATCTTGTAAGTTGCATTACTTAGAGAAATGGGACAAAATCGTGAAAAATTAACAGGATTCGATTCTTTGAGGATAAGGGCGAGGAAGGAGGAATTTATTCCTCCACCCAATTTATTTTTTACCCTTCAATTATTCAACATACAAAGGATATCTTTTTTTATTAGAGGCCATAAGCATCAACATCAATTTATTATGAATCCATCTAGCCAGGGAGCCTTATCTGGATCTAATGCCCAAATTACTTCCACCACCTATTCATCTTATATTGGCTTGATTAGATCCTTGTTCTCCCTGCGAGATTACATTAGGGAGAGACCTTAAAAAATCATCCACCTAATCCATTGGAATGGGGTCGGCCTTGTATAATGATTGAAAATAATTATAAGCCTCCAATTTGATGTCTTCAAAGGTGGTGATCCTTGGTATTCCTTCCAGAGATATTTCTTTGGCCCAATTTTTGGATTCTCGAGCCCGAGCTTGCTTATGGAAGAAGGTAGTGTTCAAATCGCCAACGTTCAACCACAAGATTCTCAACTTTAGCCTCCATAAGTCCTCTTATTTTATGCTTGCAAATAATATATTCTTGGTTAAAGTCCATTATTTTTCCAGATGTTCTACTTCCACCTTGGTTGATTCCATAACCTTGTGATTCTCTTCTAATTGACACACCATATCTCTCCTTTCTTGCCTACGCGGGTTATGATTTTCGTTTAGCAATTTCCTTAGGGAATTTTTGACAGCTCGAAGTTTACTTTCCCATAGAAATGTCAAAGAGCCTTTGACTGGGGTAAGCCAGGTGTGGTGGATCAGGTCCA
The DNA here is from genome assembly GCA_000404065.3 of Pinus taeda. Classification (NCBI taxonomy): domain Eukaryota; kingdom Viridiplantae; phylum Streptophyta; class Pinopsida; order Pinales; family Pinaceae; genus Pinus; species Pinus taeda. The sequence goes on along the minus strand of APFE031691435.1, from coordinate 11,277 downwards.
CCACTCCTTCCTCATGAATCCATCTTAGATTAAATCGAAAGGGAATTGGACCCAAATTTTCTGCTTTCTCCATCTGTAGATATATAGGGTGATGTTCTGATTCTCCTTGTGCTATGATGAATGATGTTCACTCTAGACCTTTTAAAATCTAATTTGAATGAATTAAGAATCTATCCATCCTGGCCACTATATTATTATCCCCTGCTCGGTGATTGGTCCAGGTATATTTTCCAACTTTAGGAGCTACATCAAACATATCCCAGTCCGCTATCACATCCTCCATCCTCCATACGTTCTCTGAAAGGATCTCTTATAATGCTTCCTCCTCTTTTCTCTATATAACTTAATATAGTGTTAAAATCACCTCCTATCATTGCAATTTTATGCATACATTTAGATTTGAACTCCTCCAATGAGTCCCAAAATTCAACCTTCTCGCCATATAAAGCCAGAGAATATACGTTTACCACCAAGATGCATTCCCCTGTATCCTTGAGTTCCAAAAGGACCATTATCCAGTGTTGTGATTTCTGAAATTCAACACAAGAGAAATGCTCTTCCAACCAAAGGGTACATAATCCTCCTGACACACCTTTCAAACTTTGAGCTATTCCAACACTTCCTCTCCATCCCACATCCATCATCCTTATAGCCTCTTTATCTTCCAACTTGGTTTCCTAAATAAAAAAGACCTAATTTTTTTCCTGCTTGATGAGATATTTGATTGCTAGGGACTTTACTGGGCTGCCCAAACCCCTTATGTTCCAGCATAAGGCTTTCATTTGGAAGAATGGATTTGAGATCCTCCCCCATCTAGATCCGTTAATCCTTTACCTCCTTTTCCTTTCAGAATCTCTGAGATTATAGATTGATTACCTAGTTTGTTATTCTACTTCGCTTCTCGTTCTATAATTATTTTCCTTTCTGGTATGCCAACTTTCTTCTTTGTACTCTCTGTTTCATGATTATTGCCTTCATCAGCCCATACTAAATTCTGGGCCATATGACGAGTGATCACCCCAGCTATTTCATCTACTACATTGACTTTGGGGGACTTTGAGGGGATTTTAAGCTCAGCGGAACCTGGAGTCCCCTTCAAAATTGGATTTGAGGCATGTGGAGGGCTTCCTTAATTAATCTCCCCTTCTTCAAATTCCTCACCCTCCTCTGCATTCCCATGTTCTTTGACCTCTTCCCATGCAATTGGATCTCATTTTCCTTCCTCATAATGATTTATCAAGACATTGAATTTGTTTGAGGAGGATGAAGCCACATTATTTCCTTGCTTGGGAGGGGGTTTTGATGCAACATTCTTACCTTTACCACTTTTCATTTAGGTATGGCATTGCTCTTCCATAGCAGTGGATGGATCAAGACCCTTATTGTTTGGTATCTTGCTACAATCACACGCAAAGTGACCATACTCATGGCAATATCTACATTTGAAGGGGATCTACTCATAATACAAGATCTGTTGATGTTTCCAGTCTCCTAGGGTTAGATTTATTTTTGTAGGTAATCCTTCATCTAAATCAACCTCCACATAAATTGTTGCATTGGCTAATTGAGACCCTGTAGGCTTTGCCTTGTCTATGTAGCAACCTACTCCATTTTCAATATCCTTAAGGAAATCATCACTCCAGCACGACAAGGGGATCCTTGGCAACTTGACCCATACTAGAATAACAATTGGGATATCCTCATCCAAATTGAAGTCCAACGTCAATTTATTCAGGTACATTCCCCTCGAGCTGAAGAAATAAGGCTCGTTACAAAATATCACATCTCGGTCCTCTTTTAGCTCAAATAAGAATATTTTAGCTTAAATAAGAAGGGAAAAAAAAATTTCCTACAAAATACATAGTTATATTCCCTTTCATCATTGACCTCTAGTTCTTACCTATCCAAATTTCCATGGATCTCAGCGAGGGCGACCTACTTGTAAATTTTCTGATTAGCGCTCACTTTGAATACACCAGAGGAGTTCTTTGGGCTCCAACTAGGAGGAAATTGTCACAGATCTCATCATTTTGTTTAAAAAAATGTGACTACGGTGTCGTAGTCTTTGTGTGCTTCAGCAGAGAAGTCATCATGGCCTGAAAGGCCAACGCTTCTTCATCTATAGAGGGGAATGAGTGCAAGGGAGATGGGGGAGGGAGAGGGGGAGAGGGAGGAGCCCCTCCACTGCACCCATTGGGAGCTAGGGTTTTCGAAGGCAAGGGATCAAAGCAAAGAGTTGTATACAATATGGTACTTACTTGTCAAACAAGTGTCCCTTTTGATGATGCCTTCAACTAGATGTTTTCAAGAACCTTCAAGAGACTTCAAAGATATACTTTAATAGCAAAAAAACTCTAAGAAAGAGAAAGATAGATGTTCTCCTTCAAGATGATAGAGTGCATTAGAGAGCCGTCAATGAGAGCTTATATTCTTCTTCCTTCTAGGTTGTTGGCTTGGAGAGGCCCGACCCAGGTTCAGTGTTAGTTAGCCAAACAAATCCCTACACTACTGGCCCTTTCAGCATCAACCCGCGGAGCACGAACCGAAGTCTCACCCGAAGCAGTATGGAGGGATGCTAGAACCAAGTTTCTGCACCCTGAGATGGTTGTGATGTCAGTTTATTCCTTCTATTCCTGCTTTCGCTCAGGTCACTTAGTTCTAGGGCTCACCAGACTAGCCCTATATTCTGGCCTTCAGTACCTCCGCAAAAGGGTACGATTGGCCTTCGTACAGCCCTAACCTACAATTCGGGTACTTTCAGGCTACTAAAGTGACGTATAGAATAGATTCCCAAGTTATCCTAAGTGTTTAATTATCTTGCTAAACAATCATAGTTAGCACCACATAAATAGATATCCTTATTACCGTTCAATTATCCAACATAATTACATACATTCGTTCATCATATAAGTATTCTAAATGAAATTTATATACAATATAACAAGATGCATTAACATGAAATAAAGACACAGAGTTTGTAAATATCTTCTCTTTATTGATATCTTCGGATGATTACAGACTCTATCCACCCTACGCACACAGCTGCAGGGGTCCATGGACTCAGCTTCGGACTTCCACCCTAGGCCTCTGCGCACTCAGTTGCAGAGCCTCTACCTACGCTATGACTTGAAACTTATACTTCTTACTTCAAAGCTATGACTATCTAACTCCTATTTCTACTTAGAGCTTACTTAATTAGCTCTTTTTATACAATCCCATGGTCCACGAACCATGGGTAGATCTTTTACAACTAACTTTACTTTACAAAAATAAGGGCAGACAACCCTTTATGACTCATGACAACTTCACGCTTCGTGACCACAAAATGCAGAGACTTTACAAGTTTATTACAAAACTCGACCTAAAACATGGGCTTTTAGCCCCAAAACTATCCCTAGGGGATCCCGTTCCCAACAAGCCCCCAACACAAACATCGTGACTCACCCTCAAGTCACTCGGTAGGTGAAAATATCTTAGTGCGAAGACCTTCTAGCTCGACTCGTATGACTTCAACCTCATTAGTGCACTGAGCTGCTGCCTGCTTGGCATCTTTGACCATCAGCTCGGTCACTGCTCCTGAAATGTCAGCCTGATGCTTTTGCTGAGTTGCTTGCAGAGTTGTAATCTTTCCTTCAATAGAGCCTCTTACCATGTAAGCCTCATCCAGCCAGGGCTTCAGGGGTCAAAAGTCGCCTAAGGGTCCGTGTCGTGCTGCTCTATCTGCTCCTCCATCTCCTCCTCTGTCTCAGGTGAAGGCGACCTCGCACCTTTGTCAAATCCTCGCTATGTTCCACCTGTTTGCTTCCCTTTTTTCTAAGTAGCATCACACTCTACCTAGGCCTTGTTAGCGACCTCCTCTTTCCTCTTTTCCGCTAGCTGTGCCATCAGAAGTTTGGCCTCCTCCTTCTTTTTTTGTTCAGTGAACTTTCTCCCTCCCATCGCTAAGTCTGTTGTAGTGCGCCACTCTGCCAGCCATTGATCAAGTACTGCATCAATGGCATCATCTGTTTCCAGGTAAGGCAAGTCATACCATTTCTATGCAGGGTCCTTCCACACCCTGATAGACACATGGTGAAAGTATGCTTTAAGCTCTACGTAGCCCTGCAGGTTGGTGTACACCATAGGCGACAACTGCAATTTGTGATTAATGGCCATGTGGATGTTCATCTCCATCAATATCTAGAAGATTTTACTGTCCTTGATTTGCTACGCATCCTTGGTCGCCCACAATGAAGCGAACTTCACTGCTTTTGGTAGGTGTAGCATGACTAAAGGGAATTCACTGTCCTCTGGTAGCTCTCATGCTACCAGCACAATTGGCAGCCAGAGCCACGCGTAGTGGAACATCTTGTTGAGCTCATGCGCTTCGTGATAGTTTTCTAGAAAACCACTGCGAAGGTAGTTCGACTAGTTTAACTAGACTCCTTCAGCGCACTGGGCTGCTAGTGCAATGACAGGCGCCAACACCTCATCAACGTGACACTTCCTCATCACTTTCCCTACTAAAATCTTCGTATCTACCTTTACAATAGGGTCATAGATGCTGGATATGGCATATCTGTGTGGCTTCTTCACTAGCTTAAACTTTTCTTTCATGGACTCCGCGAGGGCTTTCTCACCACCTTTTCCACCAAATATCATGGCCAGATTTTCTCCAGTATAAGGCAACCGCGTTATCCTGTGGATCAATCTATCTGTGATGGGTATTGGCTCCTCCAGCGATAGACACCATCATGCACCAAGCACAAAAACTGCTTGATGACGAATACAGTAACTAGGGTGCAGTTGTAGGGAGACACCCAAAGCAAGCTGAGCAACCCTACCTTGTCTACTTCTCTGAGCCACCTTTGTGGCTCCAATGTGGTCATTCTTGTGTTTGTATCAATGATGCGTAGCATCAATTGCTTGGATGCCAGGTGTGATAACTTCTCATGATTGGCTAAGTCGTAGTCTTCAAATTTCAATAGAGGAACTGACCCCATGCGCAGTCCTTCAAAAACAATTTCATCCGGTAGCAGAGGGGTTTGCAAGGGTACCTTTCTCTCATCGATGTCTTTTGGCACCTTGGTCTTGCCCTTGCGCGAAGGGACATACTTTGGCAACTGAGTGATATGGTCAGCACCTTGGGCTTCAACCTCTTCCACTTATACTTCCACATCCTCATCGTCCATCAGGATGTCTTCAATTTCTTCCTCCTCCACTCCAAATTGATGGCTTTGCCCTTCTCTTGTGCGGTAGGCTTTGGTGGATTTATTCTTGGCGATGCGTACAACGATATTGTAGGATACTTACACTTCTTATCCTTCACGGTCTCCTTGGTTGGGGTTGGCTTTGGTCTCAGCGTCCTTAGTGATTTAGAGACTTTTGCTAATACTTTGGCCACTTCTGGACCAACTTCCTCTGCCTCCATTTCCATTTTTGGCACCAACTCCTCCGCTTCGGTATCTATAGCTTTTATGGGTGCTGACATGGTTTTCTGTAGGAAATCCCGTGTCTCCTTCGACAATGTCTCAAATACTTTACTGGCTATTAGAAGTTCATAGCGCTCGCGATTCATGTGTGCCTGAGAGCTCAACAACTCAATTCTCAAAATGCCAAGTGTTATTCACTGGACAAACACTTATAATTTATAAGGAATTTTGAATTCAAATCTGACCATTCCCCCCAAATTTGGTTCATTAATGTCGGATTGGCAACAGATCTTCAAGGATCTGACCCATAAATTTCGTCTTAAATGCTAGCCGCCCGCTCCATTTGGCCACATTTTTACCATAAAATCATGAACAATGACTTTAACGGTCAATTTCCGGTCAACCTGTGTGATTTCTCCCTGGGTAGCGCAGCTCCCTTCGCGCTACCACAAGCCCTGTGACACTTCCTTGCTTTGCACAATCCTCCAATCGCACAGCTCCCCAACCCAGGAAGTGTAGTTTATAGTCCTGCACCTCCTTTCAGCTGCCTAGAGCACTAAGACTGTGCTACCTTCATGTAGTCACATGGTCAGACCACCAGTGTATGGCTTCAAGCGACTGCCATTCCCCATCCCTGGGAAGGGTTCTCCATTCAATTTGATCAGTTGTATCGCTCCTCCATTGGTAATCCCCTTAGTGACATAGGCCCCTAACCAGTGCATTCTGAACTTCCCTAGAAATTTATCAAACTTACTATCATATAACAAAACCAGGTCATTTACCTTAAAGGTGCGCAACTTAATGTGCTGATCATGCCATGGTTTTTTGCACTGCTTTTGGACTTGCTCATGAAATCCAGCCAGAAAATCTCTCTTCCTCAAGCTCAACTAGCTGCGCGAACCTCTCCTCCAGGGCTCTGCAATCCATCATACCTGTGAGTGCCGCTATGCATAGACTAGGCACAATATATTCCATAGGCATTACGGCTTCAACACCACAGACAAGCCTAAAGGGAGTTTGTCTAGTCAACTTCTTGCATGTCGTCCAATAGGCCCATAGTACTATGGGTATGTGTAGGTCCCAATCACTTCAATGAGCATTGCAAACCTTGGTTAGTGTGTTCTCCAACACTTTATTGAATTCTTTCATCTTTCCGTTAGCCTGCGGGTGATAAGGCGTGCTCTTTTGGTGATATACCTTAAATTCCTCCGTTAGCGTGCTGATCATCTCATTTAGAAATTGTGTACCGCAATCACTCATCAAAATCTTCGGACAACCAAATTGCGTCAATAGATACTCAAAGAGGAAATTTGAGCAGTCTCGCCTATACAATCCTTTACAGGTTGTGCCTCCGCCCATCGAGTCAAATACTCCATTACGATGATAATGTACCTTGCTCCCGTCTTTCCTTGGGGTTGGATGGGTCTCACAAAATCTATTGCCGATTTCTCAAAGGGTTGTAATGTCATCTACGGATTCAAAGGCATCTCATCCCTCCACGATGGCTTGCTAGTCCTTTGACACACATCACACGCTTTGCAGTAAGCTTTTGGATCCTAATGGAGGGTTGGCCACCACAACCCTACGTGTAGAATCTTCTGCGCAGGCGCTCTCCTTGCATAATGTCCTCCTGCAGCACCCCCATGAGCATCCATGAGGATACCACTCCTTTCAAACTCCGGTACATGTTGTCGCAATATCTCATTAGACCCCATTTTGTACAGATGCCCAAAAATGACAGAAAAGTTTGTCGTATGCACCACTAACTCCTTCCTTTATTGGACGATGTATCCTTCCAGGGCAACTCTTATCTTTAAGAAGTTTATGATATCTTCAAAATGACCATCTGTGATGCACACTGCAAATAGCTACGCATCAGGCAATCCTTCCTCCAAATTAGTGGGCTCTTCCCCTGTTTTGATGTGCAACAGATGGTCTAGTCTCGCGTTCAGTCATCCAGGCTTCACAATAACTTCAAAATCATACTCCTGGAACAATAGAAACCATCTGTAGATTCTCCCCCCCAACATAGGCTTATTGACTAGGTATTTCAGCGTGAAATGATTTGTATAAATCTTAAAATGGCTGCCCAACAAGCAGTGTCTAAACTTTTGGAGCACGTATACCATAGCTAACCCTTCGCGCTTGGTGGTGGAATAGTCCTTCTCCACCTTGTATGACCTTTTGCTTACGAACGCGATAGGATGGTGCAAATCTTCTCCATCAGCCTGTGTCAGTACTGCTCCCAGCGCTACATGACGCGTCGACATGTACATGAAACTCCTTGTTCCAATCCAAGAATACTAAAATCGGCATAGTGACCATATTTTATTATATTTTATTTCAATATATTCAAGCTCTTCTTATAGTCCTCGTTCCAACAAAATGCGACATCCTTCTTCAACAACTTCTCCATAGGTGCAGTGATCTGGGCATAGCCTTTGATAAACTTTCTGTAATATCCTGTATGTCCTAGGGTAGTGCGCAGCTATTTCACACTCATCGGTGCTTCCAAATTTAGTATCACAGTAATCTTCACAAGATCTACCATCAGTCCCTGTCTACAAACCACATGACCCAACAGGGTCCCAAAAGGAACATAAAACAGGCACTTTTTCAGATTGAGCGCTATCTGGTATCTTCGACAGGTATCTAGCATCAGGCGCAAACTTGCCACATGGAGTTTCACTAGCCTAAACACATCAGTCATCAAAGTATACTTCTAGGAACTTATGAATAAATTCCTCGAACACTGCAACGACTATGTGCGAGAAAATCGCAGGTGCATTCTTCAATCCAAATGACATTACAGTGTACTGAAAACACCCCCACTCAATCGAGAAGGTTGATTAGCTCGTTTATATCAGTAGCCCAATCAATTCCAAGGAGTGTAGGGTAGGGGTTGCTATCATCCATAATTTCTATTACTTCAAAGTCAGCTAGTGCGCTTGTGCCTTCAATATCTACAGTCACCCCTTACAGCTGCCCCATGTGGATGATCTTTTATTGATTCACCATCCTTAGCTGAATCAAAGACCACTATAGCGGAGGTCTCCCAATCCGTTCCCAAGCCTGCTTTGGTAGGATGTTCGCGTCTGACCCGACATCCAAAATAAATTGATCCATTTCATACTCTCCTATCTGTGTGGTTAATCTCATCTCCTGTCTTGTCCTTGTTTTATACTTACCAATCTTTCATACTATGCGTGCATCACCCGGAGTGCTTCCAGCGCATCTATTTATGAGCTCATGTAACCCTTCACAGCCTTTCTATCACGCAGTAACTTCATGAAGTTATCTAGGAAGGTTTTAAGCATAGAGGGGTCCATCTCCTTATCAGGCTTATCCTTGCTCCCTGAGGTGGAGGCCTCAACAAAGATCTTCTTTTCTTCCATGAATGTTTCACGTGCACACTCCAAATCAAACTCAAACTCCTTCGCTGGAGCTTTGTGAACCCATGTGCTGTCTTTGGGTTGTTTCCCCTTGTCATCTCCTATTGTGATTCCACTTCGGAGCACTATATTCATGTTCAGATCCTCTTCGCATGGATTAGATCTCATCATTTGCAGGTTCTAAGTTAGCTGAGGTGGTAGTGCCCCTTTGTCACATATCCTTGCTAGCGTAGGACAGTATTCTTTTTCATGATTAAACAAAGTGCAATACTTGCATGAAAGACATGTTGGGTTAGTGCAATCACGGGCATAGTGTCATGGTCCTCCGAAATTGTAGTAGATCAGCTGTACCTAACCTCTGCCAGGTCCTCCTCTGCCTCAGCCCCATCCGCGTCCCTAAAAGCCTGTCTGCGCCATCCCCACGCTTTGGTCAGGGGGTCGTACTTCTACCTGTACCCTATAGGCAACTGTGTTGGGTTGTGTTATATTCTTTCCACATAGTTAACAGGGGGTATGAGGGGTACCCGTAACCCCACTTTATGGGGTCCGGGGCAGTGCCCTGGAAAATTTTGGTTTTGGACCCTATGTTAGGTTGGGCGGACCCGCCTATGGTTTTGTGCATGATTTTCGCACATGTTTTTTGGACGCGATGGTTTTCGGTCCATGGTTTTGGACACGATGGTATTCGGTCCATGGTATTGCATGCTTCGGCATGTATAAATATGTATTGTAACATTGAAAGGAACATAATGAAAAATCAACCTGGTAGTCCCGGTTTTGGGATCCAGGGGAAATCTCTGTGCATATGTGTTTTTATGTGTTATGCTCTCGCGTTGTTTATTTTTCTGTGATCTAGAATTCGTATGCAGGTAATTTCTGTACGAGGTTAAAACCTACATTTGGTATCAGAGCTATTTTGGCTTCAAGGGGACGCCTTTGTTGCTGAGAGGTTTCGCTCGGGCCTGTGGTAGACCCTATTCAGTGGGAGATTTGCAAGATCGATTCTGGTGGTGAAAGAAGATGGCGAGCAGTGGAAAGATGGAGATTGAGAAGTTCAATGGTCAGAGTTTTGAGTTGTGGAAACTCAAGATGGAGGATCTGTTGGTAGATAAAGATCAGTGGATCGCGGTAGATCCGGGTACTAAACCAACGTGAATGACCGATGAAGAATGGAAGAAGTTGGATCGAAAGGCGAAGAGCACAATACGATTGTGTGTCGCAGATTCAGTATTGTTGAATGTATCAGGGGAAGCTACGGCGAAGGCTTTGTG
>APFE031691432.1:490139-510895 GCA_000404065.3 Pinus taeda | reverse complement strand
GACTTGGATGAAGGTCCTGTCAATGGCAGGATGTTGAAGCACTATTTTGACTACCTTCCATAAATGCAGCATGCCTGCTCCTGTACATAATCTGTTGTATATATATCCTGAATTTGTTGTATATATTGTTGTCTCTAAAACATGTGAATAAGTTCATTTCAAGAAACATTGCAGATACAAGAAAGGGTGGACCGCATCAGGTATTTTCAATAACTCAGTCTGCATTTTGAGGAATCAAGGGTAAAAAGCTCCAAAGTTTGAAAGCAGTAGCTAAAGGGCCAAGGCACGCTGACCGGCTGTTCTTGGTCGTTCAAGGAGAAAAACCATCCCCATGTGGAGCCACTGTTGGATACCTATACCAATAGGTTTCATATTTCATGATTGGCAAATTCAAGTGCCAAATATGCTCTACTTTGCTACTACAAAGGTTCCATATTTGCAAGGGAAGACAAGGTGGGTACATGCCTTCATGCCCATTAAAGTTTTGATGGATGACCCAACGGTCTAAACTGGATCATGCCATGTTTTCAATTTATGTTGTAGAATAGAGAAAGAAATCTATCCAAACTGTTTAATCTTGGCAGATCAGTAGTTAGGAAGAGAAACTAAGGTTCCAAACTGCTTAATCTGGGGCCTTGGAAGAAATAAGGGTAGTGCTAGATAGGAGATCAAAGCAAAAAGCCAATGGAAAAGAAAAGGCACATAAGGGGTTTGCAAGTCCAAGTGCACCCTCCAAGAAGAAACAAAAAATGTTAGGCTAAATAGTTGGGTAGGTAGATGGGGTTGCAGAAGTGGTGTTCCTTCCAAGATCAACTTTGCTAACCAAGTACAGGCAAAACAACTCAGTGGAGCATGTCTAATTCCCTTTTCCCTTTGTTTACCACTCATTACTAACTTCCCTTCACAAAGTTGTGTACATAAGAGAGACTCAAGGTTTTATGGTGGTTCTTATGGCCTTTAAAAGCCACATTTCTTGTGCAAAAATCTCTTCATTTTGATCTACTCTTTAAACTAAGCTCTCTCCAAGAAAACCTAATGATACCACTCTTCATTCACCTTCTCCCTCCATATTAACCTCTAACTTTATTATCTAGCTCCCTATGCTTCACCTTCCCTACTATTATAACACCAAGGTGTATAAACCCTAATCAATGTATAAATATCCCTTCCTTGGCATTATAGCCATAAATTTCACTACTAGGGCATTGGATTAACATCTGGTTAAGCTCAAGAACCCATGCCTAACCCCTTTTCTCTATCAGAACTTGTCTACCTTGTCAGCTCTCCATTTTTTCCTAAAAACCCTTGAAGAAACCCTTTTGTGCACCCTTATACTACTAAAAGGCAAAAATTTGATGAAATCCACCTTCCCTGCCTTATCCTAAGGTCGGGAGCCAGTATACGCCTTTTGCATAAAAATTCATTAAACTCGCCTATCCTAAGTTTTGCCCTTCATATGCCTTATGCGAAAAATTTCACGAGAAACCTTTGTTTTTCGCCTTTTCCTAATGTCGTCGGGTATATATGATTCTATCAAAGAAAAACATTGAAAACCATTGAAAATCGTTGATAACCCAGAGGGTCCCGCCGGGCGCAGTTACCAATACATATTATTATTTTAAGCCGCCCATTGACCTTATCCGCCGTGCAGCTTGCTGGCCCGATATCCGTCCGATCAAGCCTTTTCTGATCAACGGTCGTCGTGGGTTTCGGAGGGGCCCGACGTCCGACAGATAACCATCGTTGACTTTATCCTCCGTGCACATTCCCTTCCCGATGGCCGTCAGATCGCGCGCCTCAAATCCAACGGTTGTCGTGGATTTCGGAAGGGCCCCGACATCTGACAGATATCGTCCGATATCTGTCAGACGGTGATGTCATGCGGGATCCATGCGTCACTTCCAAACTCCGTCGGAGCCCCCTCTGACAGATTCCTTGCCGTATAGGAGGGGGCCCGATATGAAGACACCTGTCCGCCTGCGTCATCATCCTGTTGTCGCCTATGCCAGCGCCACGACCGTGCACCCTGTCCTCCATTCGTCCACCTGGTCACCACCTCACCGCCCCCGTGGACCGGTCTTAGGCCGCCACGTCACCTGATGACGTCCTGCTGACGTCATCCAACCTGGACCCACTTGCTGACGTCATCTTAAAAACGCGCCAATAAGCCAAAAAAGCCATATTTTGCCAAAATTACGTATTTTTTCTCACTTTTTACAAAAACACCTCTGCACTCTCTGCATGCGCCTTACGACGAACAATTTGCCAACCGATTCCAGAGCAACCAAAGAGCTGCAGAGCATGCACCCAACTGCTGTTCCGACTTGAGAAAACGGTTAAACAGGTATTTGTCCGTGAAACCTCCCTACAACCTGGTTTATTCTCTGTAAATGCTAAAAAACACCTGAACGCGGCAGAAGCTTAAGAAATTACCGTAAAAACACACATACCCAGTTCCCCATTGAAGAATTAACGGTCAAATTTCACTAGCAGAGCCATTTCGCATTGAATTCTTGGTAAAACCCTCTTCCGTTCGTGCACTCGTGAACCAGAGTCTATAACCTGCTTCTAATTATCACAGAGAGGCCTGCTAACATGGTAAATAGTTTTCTCAGAGAGCCAAATAGTATCCTATTTGCTGTAGACTTGCCAGTTGTTCTTCAAAATCTTCCTTTCTCAGGCAGCGCTTTCCTTATTTGTCAAGCAGCATTCAACAAACATGCAGACCTCAGAAGTCCCAGCAGCCCTGAATGTGGCTCCTCTAAATGCCCCCCAGAGAGAGCTAGAATGGCAGGATTTGGCATACCTAGACTACCAAATCTCAGAGGACAACCCATCCAAATGCAAATTCCACATACATCTGTTAAATGAGCTCAGAGCCAAACGTAAAGATGGAATAGATATTCTAGGCATTTGGGAGTCCTCCCTCCCAATATTCAAGCTCCCTCAGGTCAACCAGTTCCCTGAGCTGATTCACCTATGTGCTGTCTGCTACGATCCCATGAGGAGGGCAGTGCTTGACCCTACAGGTGCAGTAGTTTTTTACATGACCCCTGAGGCCATCAGGGAAATGCTCCAGTTCAAAACCCAGAAGAAGTTGGTCCCCTTGTCCCTGCTGGACTTAATCAACCAAGGAGCCAAGATATTGACAGAAGCACAGATCCTGAAGTTGAATCAACTATTCATCACAAACTCTGACACGGTGCTGCACCCTCCTATTTTTGATGGCTATCTCAATCAACTGGGTCTGGACCTGGCTTATATGATTAGCTCAGTTTTAGGGTACAAATCACTAGAGTTTATTGAGGAAACTGTATTAGTAATGATGACAATGTTTTCCCCCGGCAAGGCTCCTATTTGCTATGATTATGCCACATACATTTCAGACAAAATGCATGAAAATTTTTTGAACTTGTCCAGGGAGAGAGTGTTCAGGTACACCTCATATATTTACCACCTCATCCTGTACTACCAACATGAGAAGTTCTCTTTTGAGATTAAGAGAACTGATGCAGCAGGCAACCCAAGGTCAGTGGTCTACTGGACCTCAGTCTTCCACATCCTCTCATACTCTCCATACACATATTCTGAGTTCATAGACCTGTTCATCCATCCAGCTATGTCTCTCTTCTTGACCTCACCTCCTCCAAGACTGAGTGATGAGATGCAGAGGATTCTGCAACTATCCAGTGCATACAATATAGGGGATTGGTACTTTTACCAACACTATACTGTGATCAGAATATATGGGTGTGAGTTGCGCCCATACAGATTGCCCAGGTATGTGCCAATGAGACTGTTTGCCTTAGAATATTTCAGGCAATTTGGCAATGCCGATATGGTGCATTTTGCAGGCAGGGGCAAGAAAGCACAGCTTAAAGTGAGAAATCAACTGGGCCACTTCATCTTAAACAAAAGGGAAGGATGGAAAGAGGCTGACAGAAGATTAGAAGGCCTTGGCCTAAAACAAAGCTTTCTATGGAAACCCTATGACCCCAACAATTCCATATCCCTGAGAAGGCAGAAATACAAGCTCTCCAGCTATGAGCATGTGAGCTTGCTCCATATTCAAAGACATGCAAACCAACCAAAATGGAGAAGAAACACACTGGAAGAGCCAATTACTCAGGAAGAACTAGTTGAAAGAGCTAGGAGGCATTTATTAAAAATGGCTGACTTGGAATCTCTTTCTCAGGTACCCACTCTGCCAAAGCCTCAAACAGGAGAAACTGCTTCATCTTCAACAACACAGCAAGAAGCAGTGCAAACTACAAACCCAGAGCAGAGCAAGGGCAAGGAAATGGTCATGGAAGAACCAAGCAGCCAACAGGGTCAAAGAGAGCATCCCCAACAGGAACAGCAGCACAAAGACCAACAGGCTCAGGAAAAACAACCAGCAGAGGCCCAAATGGCCACCAAAGAACCCATAGCACCAATGGCGCCTCCAAGGCAGGATTCTAGGGTTGATTCCTCCGTCCTCCAAACCCCTCAAAGGGAGGATGTAAGCAGAAAAAGAGAAAGGGAGACTCCCATCACTGAAACATCAGAGAAGAGGCAAAGGTTAAATCCCTTCTCAGAGGAGGAAATGCCAAGTATGGAGGCATCAGCCAGCTCCTTACAACAGGGGCAAGACAGGGCAGCATTAGGAGAAGTGAGCTCCTCAACACAGAGGAGGGGAGGAGAAACCAACATTAAACAACAGTTCATAGAAATAAAGAGGAGTGAACCGTTGAAAATTCAACTCTACAATCATCTGCTGAACATGGCTCCCACAAACCAACAAAGGCTCATGTCTGCCTTTGATGTGTAGGAGGGGAAAATGACATTGAGCCACTTCACACCAACAGTGCAGCAACCACAAGCAGCTGCAGACTACATCAGGACCAATCTAGAGGTCCTGTCAAAAGACATCCACCCTATGGATCAGATCGAGCTCCACAAACAGACGGGTGAGATGGTCTATGCCACCTTGGCTGATAAGACCTTGGTCAACTACAGGCTGCAAAATAGCCTGAACAATACTGCTGCATAGCTTGAGTTGGAAAAGGCCTCCTCTCAAGCTAAGGATAATAGAATCAAAGCCTTGGAGGAAATCATAGTAGAGTTTGGGCATGACCCCAAGGATGTGAAAGTAGTACAAGAAGTCCTCAGGCTAAGGGATGCTGACATGGCAGCAATGAAAAAGAAATTGAAGATCCCAGCAACTCTTCACCCACAAACAGAAGAGGTTGCTCAGCAGAGGCAAGAAAAGGATGCAGCTTCCTTACTAATGACATTGTACAAGGAGCTCATCCAGACTCAAGAAAAGCTGCAAGAATCAAAGGCCAATTTAGATGCAGCATTGCAGCAAAAGGAGGTAGAGCAAACCTCACAGCCACCTCCAGAAAAAATAAACCTTGAGGAAACCCCTCAAGACACTACCCATCCCAGCCAACAAGTATAGCAAGCCCCAGACACCTCAGCACCAACAACAGAGCAGGCAGAAAGCCAAGATATGCAGAAGCTGAGGAAAGAAATACAGGTACTGTAGTCCCAGATGTCTGAGCTGAGCCAAGCCTAGGACAATCTGGAAAAAATATTGCAGGATTCCTGCGTGTTTCATGGTTCAATAAGTTTCCTTGTTTCTATCTATTATATGTTTGCTATCTTTTTCATTCATGTTTTCTATATATCAAAAATCTAAATAACGAGGAAAAAGAATAGTCTCAGGATTTAATCACTGATTACTCTGAGCTCAATCTAAGCTATTTCAAATGTTTTCTTCAGTTATGGTAATGAAAGAGTAATTCTTAAATGCTACCTTTCACACTATATCATCACAGTAATCTACTATTTCAGGAATTCAGGTATTGCTCCTCAGTAATAGGTCCCATTCTCATAGCCCAACTCAGTGAAGAATTCTTAATTGCTTTTCACTAGTTGATTCACATTTCAACTTCACAATTTACAGTTTGTTTCATGAAACTCATACAGGCCCTGTAATTCCAGTTTCACTCAAGCCAAGATCTCAAGGAAACAACCGCCACAGACCCCATTGCCCAATGGATTAACTACTCTGCAGAGAACATATCAAAACTATCAAAAAACATCCCCCCAACCAAACACAAAAATCAAACAAAACTACACTTCATAACTAGCCTAAAAACTCCATTAAAACAGTGACAAACCTTACAGAGAGAGCCCTCTCTGATTACAGCTGGGCTAGAAGCTGTAGTCCAAAGATTGGTTACTGGTTACCTCGGCCGTATTCCCTTGGGAGTCATAGGGAACAACCTGGGTGCTAACATTATCCACATCATCCTACTCTTCATTTCTATTCAATTCAAATTGTTTTTTAGGGGTTCATTTTATTTTTTAGGAGGTTTTTAGGTTTAGAAACCCGCGTGCGGGGGCCCACAGGCTTACCATAGGGGACCCGCGTACCCCAACTTTTCTGCAATGGGAAAAAAAGTCGGGGGTACACACCTGCTGTGAAGGCAAGGTGCGGGCCTCACGCACTATCCCTAACCGGAGGGTACATACCCCGCGCAAAGGTTTTTAAAACCTAATGAACTCAAAAGTTACCCAAAAAATTCAAGTTTGTATATTCTAATTCACCTTTTTACTCGATGTAGGATAAACATCATGCTTGATTGGCGAGAACGAGACCATGAGGACATAGATCTTGCCACGATGAATCATCAACCTTCGATTGATGCATTGAAGGCATGTGGCTTGTACAAATTCTGGGCCATACCTGGCATGAGGGCCTAGGTGGACTTTCAGTAGTGGTTGGTGGATAGATGGAGCATACAGGACCAGTGTTTCTTCATTGGTGGGCACCAGCTCGAAATAGAGCCGACAGACATATACTTTTTGACCAGTTTGCCTAGGAGAGGTGAACATTTGACTCTATTTAGGGCTAGGGCAGGTGGCCAGTCTGTCGAGAGCCTTCGGCTAGAGTACTGTAATGTCCAGAACCGAGACAAAGGGATAGATATCAAGACCATATCCCACCCTGAACTCATGGTGATTGGGTTTACAGTTACCAGACTCTGCGGTAATGCAGCACTACATATAGCCACTGGATCCCGGATGCGGATGGTAGTTGATTGCTTTCGAGGCACCATTTTCAACTGGTGCGATGTTGTGTTGGCTAATGTGAAAGGCCAACTAACCAAGGCCAAAAACGGACAACTAAAGACCTTTGGATATGGTGCTATAGTTGTGAGATTTGGTCTAGAGAGGGTTCTGATGTTGATCCCACAACACCTCACTGTTGGAGCTGGGCTTCCTCGACAGCCCAAACTGATGTGATGGGTTGCAGTTATGGCCCGTCATCCTGATGAGGGGACAGAGGTCATTCGATTCAAACCTGAGTATTTCCAATGGTTGGAGAACTAGGTTTTTTCTATCCAGGACTTTCCTTATGCTGGGGTAGATTTTCGTGGTGACCCAGACATGGCTCTTCCACCAGGAGAGCAATGGGACGAATCAGGTAAAATCATTTTCAACATTTTCCTAATTTAAATTTTTTTGTTTTTATCTCATGCCAAAACTGATAGTAAAAGTTTCAAATGTAGATGTAGGCCCATGGTGACTAGCCGTTCTCCAGCCTTACGAGAGGAAACAACTAGCTGCAGTGGCACCAGCCCCACAGGACGAATCAACAGAGACTTTGGCCGAGTTGGAGAGCCATCTAGAGCGCTTGACAGGGGACATTCCAGAGTCCAGCATAGATGACATGCCTCGTCGTCTTCAGCGCTATGTGATTGGGTCCCAAGACCTTTTAGGAGGTTCCTTTGTAAGGTGGCCCGTGCAGTGGTTTCTTATCGAGATCATCACTAGTTATAGGATGATCGCCTATTGTAGTCACATATGACATTTTTGCTTTTTGTACTTATCATTTTTGCCAATCATATGGTGTTTTTCAACCTATGATCGAGGACGATGTATATTTTGACACACTCCTATATTATATTATATCACTTTTACCGTCTTATCTTGTTAAACATGTTATGGAATGTTTTTAAATTTACTTGTATGATTATTGCACATGTCTACTTAACATTTGAGAAGCAATTGCATCTGCTAATGTATTTAAAGATCTTGGAATATGCTAATATTCAATATAGTCAAATTCACGTTCCAAGAGACACACTCTCAAAAATAATATTAATAATACTTGATTTATAATGGCATATACTCTATTAAGCTGTAATACAACGAGTTCAGAATCTAACCTCACTATCAAACTCTGAATCCCAAATGAAATAGATTCAGATAATAACTCAATCACTACACTATACTTTGCAATGTTGTTTGTTGTTTGACCGAGGCTTACCCCATGCATAGATACCAACTCGTCAGAGGGCGAATAAATAACCCAAGCTGCGAAATAAATATTTCGTGTACTACGACAAGCACCATCAGCGAAACCAATGTATGTTTGGAGAGATGTCGACATCTGCGATATCAAGAGTAAAACCAAGATAAGCGGGAATAATGACGAAAAACACTCTCTAAGCTAAGCACACTTTTTAATCTAAAACACACTAGCTAGAAAGAAAACTAACCTAACTAAAAATATCCACACTCATTTTAAGCATAATACCTCTTCAGGTAAAGACCATTTCTGGGTTTACCTAAAGAGACCCAGTCAAAGTCTACCAATTCATAGGCCCCTTTTGCTAGCTTTCGCTTGACAACATAGGGACAATGCCACATAGGCACGAATTTTCCAGCGCCTAATTTATCATTTGCCTGATCGTACAATAAGACTAGATCTCCTTCCGAAAAATTTCGAGGGGTCACATTTCGATCATACCTAGCTTTAATACATTTTCCATGAGATTCGATCGCTAATGCAGCATCACGTCAATTCTCATCTAGCTGAGCCAAGTATAAAAAAACCTCTTTCCTCTTCGGAAGTGGCTGGAAGTAATTCGATGGCCATTTGCAATGACGGGATTTTGCACTCAATGGGTAACACAACTTCCAGACCATAAACTAGTTGGAAAGGAGTGAACCCTGTTGACGTTTTTACTGAGGTTCAATATGACCAAAGTGCTAAAAATATCATGTCATGCCAATTCGACCGATGAATCCCAATGATTCGTCAGATCATGATGACTAGAACTTTGTTGATGGCTTCAACCAGACCATTAGCTTGTGGGTAATAAGGAGTTGAACTATCGTGACGTAAGCCAAGCTGGCTTGTAAGTTCAGTCATAATAACATTTCGAAAATGACGCCCATGATCAGTGATAATCACTTGTGGAACACCAAACCTAGCAATTATATGATTGAACATGAAAATCACTGTTGTTTTGCCATCTGCCTCAAATGTAGGCATCGCCTTGGCCCAATTGGTAAAATAATCTACCACAAGGATGATATATGGATGCCACCTGGCCGAGTGAGGGTTACATGTAATAAAATCGATACCCCATTTGGCAAAAGGACCAACGACAATTATAGGGTGAAGATGAGCAGGTGGAGCGCACATCTTTCAATCAAAAAATTGGCAGTTGTGGCATTTTCGGACTGCGATAATACAATCTTTAAGCATAGACGGCCCGAAGTAGCCAATGCGCAATATCTTTTGGGTTGTGGCATACCCAGACATATGACCGCCACACGCTCCAGAGTGACAGTCATTTAGGACCCTTTCAGCTTCCTCATGAGTTAAACAATGTCGAAAAACAGAGTCTGCCCCACGACGATAAAGAGTATCTCCAATAATTTTGAATTGTTGGGAGTGGATTTGTATTTTTCGATGTTCCGACTGTGAAATATCTGGCTAAAAGGATTGGGTTTGGAGATAATGATGATATCTCCGAACCACGGATCTAAAGTGCTGATGAGAAACAAGGATTCGTCCGCAATGGGCACCTCCGCCACAATTTCTGTGTCAGCACATGGGAAGTCACACATTAACTCCGCAAAAACTAAATATTTCTTTGACTTAGACTTTTCAAATTCCAAGTTGAACTCTTGCAGGATCACAATCCATTTGGAGTACTTGCCCCCCAGCAATTGCTTGGTCAAAATATAGATCATAGGGTTGCAATCAGAAATGACTGTAGTCTTATGTGGTAAAATGTAATGACGAAAACGTTGGACAACTTGAACGACTGCCAATGCCAATTTCTCCACATGTGAGTATTTTAGCTCAGTGGGATTTAAAGTGCGACTAAGGTAATATATCACATGTTAAGTACCAAATTCATCTTCCTGAACTAACACCATTCCAATGGTGGAATGGGAAGCAATGAGATACAAGAAGTAGTCCTGGTTGTAGTTGGGAGGATGCAACAATAGTGCATGGGTCAATGCGTGTTTTAGTACATCAAAATATTTCTTAGCTATCTCATCCTAAAAGAATGGAGTATTCTATTTCAACAATTGGGTAAAACCCTTTGTGATCTCGGCGTAGTTAGGGATGAATCAACGTAAAAAGTTTGCTTTCCCTTGCAAACTTTGGAGTTGGCGAAGACTCAAAGGAGGAGGCAATTTGATAATGGCTTCAACCTTCAAGGGATCGACACGAATGCCGACTTTCGAAACAACAAACCCCAGTAACCGACCCGTTTCAATATAGAAAACACACTTGTGGGGATTCAACCTAATCTGATAATGCCTACACCTCATAAAGGTTGCTCTTAAATGGACGAGATGATCAGCTCGATGTAATGAATGAGCTGGCAAGTCATCGAGATAGGGTTGCACAATGTGCTTGATATCATGAAAAGCATAAGACATGGCCCGTTGAAAAGTTGCCCCAACGTTATTGAGCCGAAAAGATAATTTTCAATAAGAAAATGTCCCCCATGGACAAATGAAAGCCATTTTTGGTTGATTAGCAGGTAGAATATTGATTTGATTGTATCTGGAAAAACCATCCATGAAGGAGAAAATTTCACTGTCGGCACAATCATTGATGATTTGATCGATATAGGGAGTTGGGTAATTGTCCTTTGGACAGGCTTGATTAATGTCCCTATAATCGATACATATTCTTATTGTCCCTTGCTTTTTGTTAACAGGAACAATATTCGATACCCAATCCGTTAACTGGATCGGATAAATGAAACTTGCTTTGAGTAATTTTTCAACTTCTGCTTTAATTGCAGCAGCTTTTCTTGGGTGAATTTGACGCAAACGTTGCCAGACGGGTTTAGCATCTGGGTAAGTTTTGATTTCATGAATAACAATTGCGGGGTCAATTCCTAGCATTTCCTCATATGACTAGGCAAATACGTCACGGAATTCTTGAAATAGGGCCTTATATGTTTGAATTTCATCTGCCGTACAAGAGGCACCTATATGAACGTTTTCAACAATTCCAGGCTTAACTAAAATGTCAAGGGGAATAGTTTGAGAAATATTTCCCAAGTTTAACTCGAAATCAGGATGTTTCATTGGATTCTGAGCTTCCTTGACATATTCAGCCATAAAAATTGATGAGAAATCATTTTCAAAATGATCTCCCTCGGGTAAAAACGAAGATCTGTGATGAAGATCTTCCCATGGTAACTCATCGACGCATGGGATTTAACAAATTTTCTCATCTGTTTGAACAAGTTCAAAAAACGTTATTGAATACGAGTTTGATGTTGAAAGTGATTCCTCATGGACCACATTCATTAAGTCAATTTTGGTTGAAGATGTGTCAAAGAACGACTGCCCTGATACGCAATTTCATACGGACTCAAAGGCATAAAATCACCAAATGAGTCTATCTCAAATTCAGAAGGTATGATCCAAGGATCATCATAAACAATGGTGTCTGATGAAATCATATGAATGGTTGCAGTAGAAGACGATGCGTTGATAGGAGGAAAAGGAAAAGTTCCCAGTAAACCAACATCTTTAACTAGTCCTAATCCAACATCCTTATATGGGATAGTCGTTTTACCAACATGTTGAATGCTTTCAGTAGAGGCTAGGTCGGATGAAAAGTAAGACAGCTAGTCTAAGGTTACGATCTTTCCATTATGAGGGAAATTTGTAAGCCGAAAGACCGATGAAATGAAAGCTGTCATAGCGTAAGACCAACTACGACCCAAGAGAAGGTTGTAATCTAGAGGGGCATCAACCACCTCCACATCTAGATTAACGGTTTTCCCTTCAACCCCTATAGGTAGATCCTATAGAATGCTAAAAGGATGAAACCCATGGCCATCAGAGGCCTTTAGAATCGTCGGGGATTGATTTGGTGAAGGAGAACCAAGCGATCTACAACACTGTATCGACATAATACACATTGAAGCTCCCTCATCAATCACAGTCCTATGAAGAAGTCTGTTTTTGACTATCACTGGAATCTGGCAACCATTTGATGAGGTAAGCATGGTGCACTATTTTCTAGATAAAAAATTATAAGGTTCGATTCTTGAACATCAACAACGCCTATAGCCGACAAAAGTAATTTACGTTGTGTTGGACATGATTGTAGCACTTCGAAAGCCAACATTGCTGAAGGTGAAACAACTAAATCATCAACAATATTATAGTTCTGAGCCACTCTCGCATGTGGATTGAAAGCCAACTTTCGAAGTATACCCTTGGCGGGTGGTTTGATTACTAAGTCTGGAATAAGTTTCTCAATTTGTAGTGGATCGGAACCGGGAGCTGAGGTTGATGGATTAGAATGAGAAGATTCTGCTTCTTTACCATCAACAGGACTTTTACTTCCATAACCTTGCGATCAAGTCGCAATCCTAACATGGGACATCATCAATATGGGTTCTTCATTGGCACTTGAGGAAGAACCTATCATCTTACTGTCTTTATTTGGAAAAGGATCCTTCAAAACAACAGGAGTTTGGGAACCTTTGACAATTTTCGCAACCTATGCACGATGAGGGCAGTCTCTCGTAAAATGTTCTTCATCACAAATGAGACAAGGATAACGAGGTTTGTGTTTCTCATCAGTTGATTCTACTTTTTCTGGTTTCTCTTTCGAATTCTTATCTGTTTTATTCTTCTTCTTCCCTTTCTTCTTACCACCGGTTTTTGATTTAGCTATAGATGACTCTACAACATGAACATCGACGGAAAGTTTCGAGGAAGAATCTCCTGTCGGGGAATCTCGAAAGGTTATGATAGGAGAAGAATTCTTCGAAGACTTCTTCTTACTTTTGGTATTAACCGTACCAATCATACCATCAGTGGCATGAGACCCTGAAAGAGCTGCAGCGATTTGATTTTGCTTGGGTAGATCAGGGATTTTCTCATGTAATGTACCTGACTGAGTATAAACTAAGTCAAGGTACTGTGCTTGAGGAATTACTTGCTCCTCAGTAATGACTCTAGCCTTAGCCACATCCTCAATGATCTTGGGCAGTAAATATTTTACAAACCATTCAGCTAAGATCTGATCCGGGATAAAAACTTTCACTAAACGTCGTCGACGTCTCCATTCATGAATGTGATCTGAAATGTAAGTGGACATTGACTGCTTTAACGAAGTTAATAATTTTGTGCCATTGTCATATCTGACTGGAAACTGAAAATGAGTTAAAAACGAAGTAGCTAACTGACTAAAGTTATAAAATGTGGCTCACGGTAACTCAATGTACCACTTGGCCGCAAGACCAATTAGAGTGCGTTGGAAAAGTCTTAAACAGATTGAATCATATGAAATGGAATTAGACGCACACCACAGGTGATAAGTCATCACATGGTTCGACGGGTCCTCTCCTGATTTGCCTTCAAACATAGAAATATCACTAGGCAACTTATTCGGCATTGGCGGCCAAAACGGAAGATAGTTAATTAGATCGTTCATAAGGCGCATCAAGTCAGGCAAGTCCAAAGTTACGATAAATGGTAATTGATGATTAGGGTCCCTAAAACTTTGGGTCGTCAAACCAGTCCCAGGAGGACGATATCCAGGATAACTAGGGATTGGAATTGCATTTGGGATATTATATCCTCCCAGAAAACCAGGATTAACTGGACCATACTGGGATTATTTAGGTTGTTGATATGTATACCCAGGGTACGGTTGATACTGATAGACTGGTTGTTGCACAGTAGGACCGAATTGGTACCGTCCTTGGTACGGTTGTTAAATAAATTGAGGTTGACTGGTGACAACTGTACTTAAACCTGGTTGTCCTACAAGCATCTGGACCGAAGTGTGGACCATGGGTCCAGACTGAGGTAAAGATGTCTGAGGAGCAGATACAAGAATAGTAGAAACTGGAGCTGTCGATACCCCAGAAGAAGGTGGGGTAGATGAAACAAATGTTGCGGTAGTTGTAGCAGTCGATTGAGGCAGAGTACGAGGCGTACTAGGCCCAGACTGAGAAGCTATAGAAGGTGCAGAAGTTTGAACAGTAGACTGGACAGGTTGCTGAGGTGAACCAGAAACCAAGGGTTGTCCAGTTTGAGATGACAACTGCACATTCGGTTGCAAGACCTGTCTGGATTGAGATGGATCCCACACTACATTCATTCCGGGGTATGGACCCATAAGAGGTTGAGAATATTGAGGACCATAACCGGGTTGAGGGTAGGGTTGATAATTCAACGGTATATTTCCAAATCGTTGACCATATGATTGACCGGAAGGTGGTTGGTAACCTTGGGTTGGGTACTAACCTTGGGGTTGATAACCCTGAGGCACGTACTGATATTGGGGTTGACCTTGAGGTACATATTGATACTGGGGTTGACCTTGAGGTACATATTGATATTGGGGTTGACCTTAAGGTACATATTGAGTCTGAGGTTAACCTTGAGGAACGTACTGTACCGTAGGTATGTACTGTCCTTGAGGTTGCCCTCTAGGCGCAAATTGAGTACCTTGAGGTTGCCCCCCAGGCACAAACTGAGTACCTTGAGATTGCCCCCTAGGTGATACTTGAGGATTTTGAGGCTGCCCCCCAGGCGGTGACTGGCCACCTTGAGGTTGAGGATTGGGAATAGTACCCGACATCATGAGAATATCTTCTAAACTCAACGGCTTAGTACCATTATTTCCGGTTAATAACCCTTGTTCAATAGGTTGAGGAGATGCTCCCGAAAAAGTACCACAAATTGACTGATACCTAGTGGAAATAGAAGGACCGCCGTACAAAAAGGCTTCTGGAGATTGAGAAAACATGGACGACTGTCTCGACATATTTAACAGAGGATAGTAACCTCTAGCGGTTAGGTGATAAGAAATACAAGGTGGTGAAAATCTTAGTCCCGGGTTTTCCAAAAAATTAGTCAATTAAAGATACCAAGCACTGCTCCTAAGTGGATTGTAAAAGATTGATTCATGCTCCCTAAGCTCTATAACAGGTTGATTTTCAGGGATAGGGATGCCTTCTTATTTTTCCGAAATAGAAATTTCTTCAATAGCTATTAGTCTAGAAGGAAGATTTTGGGTAATTATTCTTTCTACCCTAGGTGAACTAGGACCACTAGAAGTTGGACAGGCAAACCTTGATATTGGAGTAGTAGCAGTTTCGGATTCAGGTTCAAATATTTCAGGTTCTTCACCTATATCACTAGTAGATGAAACACTACCAGTAACTTCGGAAACATACACAGACTGTGCACTATAATCTGCTATTAAAACTGAAAAATCAGGATATACCACCAAAGAAGACTCTCCTTTTTCAGGTGACCCAACTCTACTGTCTCTAGGAGTTACCAGGGCCCGTAGCCCTTCAGGCTAGCTCGGTGAAAACTCAGGAGGTTGGCCCCGGAGTCTACGGGACTTCCTCGGTAATTCAGCCATGGTTAAAAAGTTTGACTACTTCACACGAAAACAAAGTAAAATCTCAATGAAAACCACCTAAAGCCTCTAAAGAACCAAACAAATTGAATCACATGCCTAAAGAATCTAGGAGATCAAACCACACACAAACAGTAACTTTCCATACTAAAAGCACTAGTTGGTGATGAAATCCAATGAGGCAGAGTTCAATACAAAAATAGCGGTTGGAACAGTTACCCTAACAACCTGCTTAATGAATAGACTGGCACAAGTTTCTCCACTAA
Organism: Pinus taeda; assembly: GCA_000404065.3. Taxonomy (NCBI): domain Eukaryota; kingdom Viridiplantae; phylum Streptophyta; class Pinopsida; order Pinales; family Pinaceae; genus Pinus; species Pinus taeda. The sequence continues at coordinate 494,911 of APFE031691432.1, read as the reverse complement.
ACCGTCTCGAGTGAAGAGAACCCCCCAAAATCCAAGTGAATCTAGCCGATGTCTGCTCCAGGTACAGTGGGATCTTCCCACCACCATCACCTTAGGAAGAATCCTATAGAATATGGTCACTATGGTTACCAACGGAAACAAATATACCTGGGGGAATAGTCTATGATCCGATACGCACGCAAGGGCAGAGTAGCAAGCTCAATCCCCTTGAAGGCTCCTTGACATAATCCAGGGTTTACCAACAAGTGACCCGAGGCTCCTCGACAATGGTTAATCCGAGATTTACCATTTTTAATATGTGAATATCTCGTGTCGTTCCCAGTGAGGAAGGATTGATTCCCACACTGGTTCGGACATGATCTCGTGCTTCTCATTTAAGAGGAGCTTTCCCAGAGCATAGATGCAACAATTGGATTTCTCTCCTACCGCAAGATACAACTACTTTTTTTCTTACTGTCTTGGAGAGTTAATTACTCCCTACTCCAAGACACTAGCCTAAGCTATTTTGGTGTAATAGAGCCCTAGAAATAAAAAGATTGACTAGATTTATTTTACTTTAAGCGTTATTTTTATTGGTTTTTGATTAAGTCAAGAGGTGCAGAGATGAAACTTGTGGTGTGAAGACTCGACTCGAAATCACTAAAAAATGCACTTAAGATGATTAAGCAATTTTTTCCCTTAATGAACTTCTAGCAGGAAAGAGTTTGAGAATGCAAATGCGTGTAAACACAAATCTTTCTTAACAAACAAATTAAAAGAAGAATTTTTGTTCCAATGCACTCAAAACGAGACAACTAGTTATTTTCACAAAAATTTCCCTTTTCTTTCAAATGCTCAAATACTACAAAAACAAACTTCTTCCAAAAGAGATTTTGTATTTTTATAAAACACTCGAAACTATGAATAAAGCAAATCTTGAGATCTACAAACTATAGAAAACTATTTGAAGTAAAAGCTCACAAGATGTCTTTTTCAAGGATGTTTTACTTAGCGATAAGCAAACCAAGGACTAACTTGTCCAGAATCACAAATTAGTCAAAACACAAGCAATTTGTTTTGTTTTCTTTTGTAAAAATGAAATCCAAACTTTTAACACAATCTTTTCGAAGTTTTGCAAAGATAAAACACAAGATGGATTCCTAAACAAAGGTATATTTTGCAAATGGTCAGACTCATAAGAAGGCCAGTAAAAACCAAGGTGACCTGAGGCTTCTACAACTTCTAAGCTCTGAGCTACTACACGACCAAAATGAAAATCAAGACCGAAAACCAAAACTTCTAGGAATTTCACCTAAAACCCTAACACTAATGGAATTAAACCAAGGAAAGTTCTTAACAAGTCACATGCAGGTCTGGGTAGAGGATAACAACATCTAAACAAAAATAAAACTAATTGAAAGAGTAAGATTTAAGTTTTTCAAAATTTTAGCAGGGTCCGCAGGCCCATAGTTCACATAGGTGCGTGCGCGCTCTATGTGCAAAGAAAACATGCACACAAGTACACACTATGTTACAAGCACAGGATGCTGGCTTCTCCTAAAGTTATGAAAAGAAAAAAAAAACTAGATCTACTAAATCCACCCAATTCCACACACAAAAAGCCAAAAACAAAAACCAAAACACAAGTTTCTCAGGTCAAATTAAAAACAAGGAAAACAATCAAGTCCCCAGTATGGTCGCCATTTTTTCACATGGAATGAGTTGAGGTTGCAGACAAGATCGACCTTCCTAGTATCTAAAGATATCTAGTGACAAGCAAGCCAATCAAAAACTATCATTCTCTAAATATGCAATTAAAAAAAAAGGCAAACAAGTGTTTTAGGTCTACCTTGGGGCCAATGCAAGTTTATGGAAGCCTTGCTCCTTTGCTCCAAATGAGCTTCCTTGAAGTAAGTCTACAAACACAAACAAGCAAACAAATTAAATAGCACCTGAAAAGCCAATATCATAAAGCATATCCATCATAATGATCAAGGAGATTATGAAACAAACCACATAAGACAATTTGTTGAGAAAAAATGAATCTGATTGTATTAATTCAAATCGAAGAAGAACTTTACAACCTCTGCCTTGATGTTGTACAAGCTCCTCCCAGGGTCCGACAAGAAGTCTCCTCTACTTTGACAAGTTTCACTCACTTCCCAATGAAACCAAAAGGTATGTGATCTCTCCTCTCAAGTTTAACTAGGAAGTCCCAATCCCACCAAACATTTAACCCTAAAATGTTTCAACTTCTAACCTCCCCAGCAACTAACCCAATGCCTTAATTTATAGTTTGCAATGGAGGGAATTAACTAGGTCCCTCCTTCAAAGGGATAAAGCCCTCCTCAAAGGGATATCTCCTCCTATCAAGGGATTAGCTCCTTCTCTTTTGGGATGCATGAACCACCTTGGAGCGAACAATCCACGTCAAAATTCATTCTAGAATCATCTAGAATTAACCCAAAGTGAGTTTTTTAGAATAAACTTGCACCTTTTTTACTTTTACAGGGGTAGGCACCCACCCTTTTACATACAGAGCATGCATATACGCAGGTAATATGAACAAATGGTGCAGACCCGCAGGCAAAAGTGAGAGAAAGTGTGGAACCAAAGCTTTATTGATTTTTAATGTCTTTCTCTCATTTGAAAATATTGACATGAAGAGTTGAGGTCTAAGACTTGCTTAGGAGGACAATATAAGTGATGATAGACCCATACTGATTGCAAATAGTCATGGTGACGATATTTTTGTGTAACAGAAGGAAGTGTTATACCACCATTCCACCAGAGGCAACCATTTGACCCATTGTGTCTATTTGTCAGATACAAAGCAACAAAGATATCCTTCCAAACATTTGTTTACTATCTCAGTTTTCCCATCAGATTGAGGACGATAAGATGAGCTGTGAGCTAACTGAGTACTAAGACAAGAAAATAATTATGTCCAAAAATTTCCAGTGAAAATGGGATCTTTGTCACTTACAATAATATTTGGGTTTCCATGTAGCTTTTGAATTGTTTCCATATATGTTGTAGAAACTGTACTGGCTTTAAATGGATGTGATAATTCACAAAAGTGTGCATACTTAGTAATTCTATCAACTACCACCATGATGACACTCTTTCTCTCAGACATGGGTAAACCTATGATAAAATCCATTGAAACCTCCTCCCAACATTGGCTTGGAATGGATAAAGGTTGTAATAGCCCCGGTGTCTTAATTGTTTCAACTTTATTTTGTTGTCAAGCCAAACATTTCACCACAAACTTTTGAATATCTGATTTAAGGCCATCCCAAAAAAATTCCTTCTTAACCCTGTGGTAAGTCTTTAAAAATCCTGAGTTCCCTCCTAAGGGAGAAGTGTGCAATTCCATAAGAATCTTTTGTTTCAGCTGGGAATTCTTACAGAGGTATAAGCTATCTTTGTACCATAACGAATCTTTTCTCCAACTAAATGTATCAGACTTACTGCAATCTTGTTGTAACTTTCGAATAAGTGCCCCTACTTCTTCGTCATTATTCCATTCCTCCCTTGCTTCGTTTATCCAATCTGGTTCGATAATAGAAATGGCGCACAACAATGCTTCCACATCCTCATCCTTTCTTGAGAGTGCATCTGCCACCACATTTTGCTTCCCTTTTTTGTAGATGATTTCAAAGTCATAACCCAACATCTTTGTGACCCACTTTTGGTGCTCTTCAGAGGATAATCTTTGTTCTAAAAAGTATTTAAGGCTATCATGATCTGTTTTTACCTTGAAGTGTCTTCCCATTAGGTAGGTCGCCATTTCTTAAGTGCATGGAGTATTGCCAACATTTCCTTCTCATAAATAGCTTTGTGTAAAAACTTTCCCTTGATTGGACGACTTTCAAAAGCAATGGGTCTTTCATCTTGCATTAGAACAACACAAATTCCATTTCCTAAAGCATCACATTCCACAATAAAGGTTTTTGTGAAGTCCGGTGTAGCTAAGACCGGTGCTTGGCACATTTCCTCTTTAAGATGTTTGAAGGCCTTTGTCATGCTTTCTGGAGTCCATGAAAAGCATCTTCTTCAATATGTTGTTAGAGGTGTTGCTATTCTTCCATATTTCTTAACAAACTTGCGATAATACCCTGTCAACCTGAGAAATCCTTGCAAATGCTTTATGGATGTGGGGATTTTTCCATTCCTTAATGGCTTTAATTTTGCTAGGGTCTACCTTAACTCCTTCATGAGATACAATATGACCCAGATATTCCACCTCTTGGACTCCAAAGAAGCATTTGGATCATTTTGCATATAATTGTTTCTCCTCCAATAGTTGTAGCACCCTGTCAACATGTTCAACATGATCCTTCCAAGACTTGTTGTAGATTAGTATATCATCAAAAAATACTAACACAAATTTTCTAAGGAATGGTTTGAAAATGAATTCTTCAAACCTTGAAATGTTGAGGGTGCATTGGTAAGGCCAAAAGCCATGACCAAAAATTCATAATGACACCCTCATGGGTTCTAAATGTTGTTTTCGGATTGTCTTCAGTCTTCATTCTGATTTGATGATATCCTGAATGAAGATCCAACTTGGTGAAGTAAATTGATCCATGCAATTCATCCAGTAACTCATCAATGACAGTAATGGGAAAATTATCTTTAATAGTGAGCTTGTTGAGCTCCTATAATCCGGACACATGCGCCATGATCCATCCTTCTTGTGCACCAATACTACTGGAGCGAAGAAAGAACTTTGACTCGGTTGAATTATACCAGCCTCTAGAATTTCTGCAACCATACGTTCAATTTCA
>APFE031691432.1:416943-490129 GCA_000404065.3 Pinus taeda | reverse complement strand
TACAGAGATTGACTGTATGGGCTTTGACCGGATATTTCACCTTCCAAAGGAAGGATGAATCTAGAGGCTACCTGGCCCGATTACAGGCTCTGCCTAGAGAAATAGAATGTAAACACTTCCTGAATAGTAGATCTGATGATCAAAGCTCTGATACCATGTAGAAATTTTGAATAATTTAACACATATTCAACAGAGATTATCCTGATCATGTACTATTGCGGAAAACATACACAATACATAAGCTCCTCTACGTTGATCATCAATATAGCAGCATCAATAACAATAAAACATCAAGAGCATTCACACATTAACACAGTATGTATCCCGGGGAAAGCATCTCACTAAAAAAACCCCAACTATCTGTATATTAATGATTGAGTCATGTAACATTACAAAGTACAATGCTTATCACAAGCAATCCAGTACCAGCTCCACCTGTTACACGCAATACAGCTCAGATCTGAATCAATCTCTGGCTCAAATCTCTTCCGCTGCTTGCCTGCCTCTGCTGCTCAATACCTGCACAAGAACCGGTGATAATTCCAAGGTAGCCACGTCTTTCCTTTGCTAAATCACGTGAGAACAAGCTACAATACGTGCAAACTCATTGGCATACTCAATCCCCTGATTTGTGCAAGATCTGGTGCACAACTATAGTCACAACTGATAGCAATCTGATTCTCTAACACCTGTCCCTGCTGAACTGAACATGCACTGACATGCAACTGAGTTAACTGATGTATTCATTAGTTGTATTATGAGTTAATAACTTGTGAATTAATTAATAACTAATTCACCCAACTCATCTCTAGTCTATTTGCCAGTTAGACTAAATACAACCAGTTTAACAAAGCTAAACTGAACACAACTCCATCAACTGCACCTCCAGTCCACTAAACTCAACTCACTTGAGTTCTAACTGAAGTCCTGCATGCAAATATTAGTCATCCCATAGGTAACCACGTATTTCCTTCTGGGATCTGCATGTACCACATCCGTAGCTCATCCTGAAGTGCTCCAAGAGAATAAGACAAAGTTTATAGTCTAAATATTATTATGAGCTAATAATATTTGACTGTTCTATATTTAGACTGAGCAGTCACTCCGCTGTGGTCTAAAAATAGAAGTCCATCTATTTTTCCAACTTGATCAATTCATCCATAAACAGCAACCTGCAATCCATAGACATGATTCATATGTCTAAAAATAGACATAGTCTAAAAATAGACTTGCGCAAAAAATAGCCTGCGGGCCCACTTAGTGAAGGCGACTCTTTTCACTAAGCTCCATCATCTTGTTGCAATCTCAACAAAAAGGCATGACCAAAAATTCATAATGACCCTCATGAGTTCTAAATGTTGTTTTCAGAATGTCTTCACTCTTCATACTGATTTGATGATATCTTGAACGAAGATCCAACTTGGTGAAGTAAATTGATCCATGCAATTCATCCAGTAATTCATCAATGACAGGAATGGGAAAGTTATCTTTAATAGTGAGCTTGTTGAGCTCCCTACAATACGAACACATGCGCCATGATCCATCCTTCTTGTGCACCAATACTACTGGAGTAGAGAAAGAACTTTGACTTGGTTTAATTATACTAGCCTCTAGCATTTCTGCAACCATATGTTCAATTTCACTCTTTTGGGCATAGGGATATATGTACGGCCTAATGCTTGGAGGAACACTTCCTGGAATCAGATGAATAGCATGATCATGATCATGTATAGGTGGGAGACCTTTGGGAGTCTTAAATACCTTGGAATGATTGTCCAGGACTTTTTAGAGATCTGGAGAAATAGATGATTCTGATGCGGAAAAATCTAGTGAACATAATTGTGGAATTACACCTCCTTGCTCCTTTTTTAGAAGCTTTGTCATAAAATTAGAGCTGATTATCTTTCCTGGTTTCCCTACAATACCCCTTAATTCAACTTCCTTTCCTTCCGTAGAAAAATTGATGAAACGTTCTTGAAAATTAAAATCTATTGTACCCAGGGACTGTAACCATTGGACTCCTAGTACAACATCAACACCTCCCATTGGAATGGAAAGCATTGGGCTAGTCAATACATATTCTCCAATTGATAGCTTGATATTATGGCACTTTCCAGAGAAATTTATTGTTCCTCCATTTGCAATCATCACTTGATACTTTGGTGCTAGATATAGGAAGCAATTCAATCCGTTTGCTACCTTACAATTAAAAAAATTATGGGTGCTTCCTGAATCAATCAACACTATTACCTTTTTCTTGTTGATTTGTCCTTCTAACTTGATGGTTTGAGGAGTGGTAATTCCAGCCAATGCATTACAAGATATGGTCGGATCCATTTCTTCTTTATCTAGGCTTTGTTCTTGGAGTATATCCTCTTCCTTTGACCTTTCTTGCTCCTTTTCTTCTCTCTTCACAATCTATGTAGAATAATTTATTCTCAGCACACTTATGAACTTTAGTGTATTTGCCATCACAACTGTAACAAAGCCCTTTTGCTCTTTTTTCTTCCAATTGTTGTGGTGTCAACCTTATAGGTTGTGGAAGACTAGGGGCAACAACATTTCCGTCTTTATAGTTGTGAGTGGTATTCTTCCTAGTTGCCATAATTTTGCTTTCATTTTTCTTGCTAACCTGAATGTCTTCTCTAATGAATCAGGTTCCCAAAGGCGAACATCATGTTGGATATTTCCTTTAAAGACCCTATGAACACATCAATCCTATGCTCCTCTGGAATATCTTTTACCCTTATGTTCAATTTTTGGAACTCCTCAATGTGCTCCATTATTGAACCCTTTTGTTTGAGACTTATCAATTGACTAAAAAAAGTGCTGCTTTTTGTATCCTCATAATGTGCTATCAATTCTTCCATAAAAATTTCCCAAGTGATAAATTGTTTGTGAGAGAAAAGCCATTGATACCATACAAACTAATTTGGTTCCAAATATAAAGTTGCAATACGTAGCTTTTGCATTTTTTGCACATTATTGAGATCGAAAAATTGCTCCATCTATAATATCCATGTTGAGGGATCCTTTCCATCAAACTTCCTCATATCGACTTTTGGAATATGATGGGTCTTCGATCCCACATTAGAGTCTATGGAATCATGATTCGCATTTCTTTTGTTCTCATCATGAGTTTCCTTTACTACCCTTTCACCCTTAGTCACTATTTCTTGTAGCAGCTTATTGATATTTATCTTCAATTCGTCCATGTCTGTCTTCAAATCTATCTTCCAATCACCCATGTCTGTCTTCAAATCTGTTTTCCAATCGTCCATGTCTATCTTCAAATCTATTTTCCAATAATCCATCTTAGCTTCCATGCCATTCATCTTAGCTTCCATGCCCTTTATCTTAGATTCCATGCCATTTATCTTAGCTTCTGTTAGCTTTTGTGAGGATGACATTTTTTGCACTTGGTCTTGTAATTTTGATATATCATGTAGCATTTCTTCCTCTTCTTCATGAGTCATGCTAGAGCTTTCAGGTTCTTTACTAGGTGTTTGCATTTTCTTTCCTCGGGGCATCAGTTACCTATAATAATGCTCTACTAGCCCTTTGAATTCCTTCAAAATAAAATTTCAAACCAATCTTAAGCAAAAATTTAAAAGAATCTACACACCTTTTTTTTATTTGTAGGAGCTCGATATTGCCTCTGATGTATCTCTATACTTTTAGAACATCCAGCTCTGAAATTGTGACCTATGGTAGCCCTCTGTGTCCTCTTTCCAATGCCATCAGTCTGATCCAAATTGGATTCTCCAAGGAAGAGTTATGCAAACTCTCCCACATTGACTTGATTATAGACTAGTTCAGTAGAGCCAACTTGTACGATGTTCCACGAGTCACTGTTTCGACCTTTAGCTCTGAGAAATATATAGAAGAAACAAGATTCTGTCCTATTTCTATACCTTCTTACGAAATTTCAATCCAATACTTAGCGAAAAAGTTATGACGATTTTCCCCAGGTCACCTGTTTGGAATATAATTCAGGACTTTGCAAAAAGACCAACTTCCTCAGATCATATCTCCGCAAATATAGTGCAAAAAGCTTTGAAATTCAGACCCGACAGTTAGAGCGATGTCTTTTCAAATGGGTTTTGTTTTCAAATTTTGAAACATCGCAGAATAAAAGTTATAGCGAAAATTCCACGATGACCTGTTTGGAGCAGCGAAAACCTAGAATCCAAAGCTCTGATACCAAATGTTATGAAACCAGCTCAAGAAAAGATAGAAAAGATAGATCAATGCCTTACAATTCAGCCTCTTCGAGGGGGAAACCTCATTTACATTACAAAAATGAACAATTCTTGGATGATTCAAATGACAAAACCTCCTTTCTATATATAGGAGTCTAAGGAGTGACAATATAAACCAGTCGACCTAACAATAATAATATAAAGCCACAAAAATAACAATAGAGGGATTGTATGGGGCACAGTAATAATAATATGGGGACAATAGGGGCACAAAAATATTAATAAGGGGTATAACTACAATAGTAATGGGGTAATCATTAGTATTATAGGGACCCAACATACTTAATCTAAGTCTTCCAGGGTAGGATGCAATTCCTCCGCGAACCATGCTCGGGTTCTTGCCATGGATCTCATGGGGCTTCTGGTGGCAGGGTGCTTTCTAGTCATCACTGATTCAGATCTCATCTTTCCTAGTGTTGGCCAAAGGGTGTTATAGAAGTGCACAGATTTGAATATATTCCTTCCCTCGATTTAGCAATCATTAATATCTTCAAGTCGGCAAATCTTTTTGTATCTATCTTGGAACTTCGGTCTTAATGACTCATTGCTCGCTCCTCTCTGTTGTAGCTAGAAATTATTGTCAGGAATAATGGTGTTAACGGTCCCCTACCAACCTTCCCATGTGGTAGCGCAGCCATGATCGTGATATCCAACTAGTCTTGTACAGGTCCTTCCTTCCACACCGACCTTCTGCAGGCTTGTTTATAGTCCCATGCCCTCTTTCAATTGTGGGGAGCATTGAGGCTATGCTTTCCATAGCTAGTCAGGTGGCCACACCTCTAGTGTGATGTCTCAGCTTTCCTGCTAGTCTGGGCTACAAGAACCTTCCAAGTTTCTTTGTAGCTACTATCTCTTTGAGTGTTGTTGTGTGGGGTGTATCCTCCCCCACGTGTAGGCATAGCCATGATAGTAAGGTCGCAGCTCATTCTGGCTTTGTGGGAAACTCGACCAGGACTGATTCCCTTATGTACAGACTCACACGGCCTTCAGAGGCATTGCTACTTTTCATCCTGTTGATTTCCTCTAGCACACCTTTCTTTCTTAGCCGCATCCATGGTTCATTGGTTTCGCGAGGCCTGCTACTACCCTGCTTATTATGAGCTCCCTCCTGTCCTATTGTTAACACCCTCACCTTCACCTCCTTTCAAGTATAGGCCCATCGACCCCGTGGTATCAACAAATTCCCAGTGGGCCATTTTATTGGGCAGACGTTGGGTGTACTTCCTCCTATTCCCCTCCTAACTTTGGTGCGGGCCGCTGGCGAACTGGATTGTAGGTTGGCGCTTTGCACATCACACACCTGTAGCCTATGCTGGTGAGGGATGCTTGCCCCATCTGGTCTACCAACCCATACGCACACCCGCCTCTGACATCCTCACCACTTTTGCCAAATCTTCAGGCCTATCTTCCCTTTGTGAGAAAATGTTGCGTGCGGTGCCTCCGTGGGGGCATCCAGTGGCTTTTGTCTCTGATTTGTCATTTCGCATTGGTCGATTGGTTCCTCCACCTTTATGGCATCTGCATCAGTTGGAGGCTCTTTAGCCTCTACTGTGACACGTCTTAATGATTGAACCATCCTATTGCAATTTAGTGTCGTTACCTCATGCAATTGGTTCTGCGAGCGCTCAATATCTTCGTCTGAGTCCAACATGCAAGAACTATCACGGTCCCATGAGATTTTTCCGTCTGTTGTTGGATTCACCTGGTTCTGAGCTTGTGTTGTGATTTGGTAGATATAGTCCAGTTCATTGTCACTATCCTCATCGTTCACTGGCTCTGTATATTGCGCTCCTTCAGTCGGGTCCAATGGAACCACCACGCAGAGAGATTTCTTTTCGAATATCATTTTTCATTTCTTTAGGTTGATCACTCCATTTATATCCATTGCCCAATGTATCCCCAACCCTATAGAGTATGGGTTACTATCATCCTCGGTTTCTATGACCTCAAAATCAGTTTGTGTGCTCACACCATTGATGTCTACTGTAACTCCTTGCATTCTTTCCATGAGCAAGATCTTCTATTGGTTCACCATTTGTAATTAGATAGGGGACCATTGTAGTGCAGGCCTGCCCATGCACTCCCAAGTCTGTTTAGGTAGGACATTTGCATCTGACCCCAAGTCCAGAACAATCTGATCCATCTCATAGTCCCCAATCTGGGCAGTTAATCGCATTTCCCACCCAGTGCGCAATGCATGCTTACCTAGTTTCCAGACCATTCAAGATTCATCTGATCTTGTGCACCTAGTTATCAACTCTTGCAATCCGTTCATCGCTTTAGTGTCTCATAGTGGCTTCATGCATGTTTCTAAGAAGGTAGTTAGCATAGAAGTATCCAACTCCATTTGATCCTTTCTATCCAAAGTAAAAGCTTTCGCGAAGCTCTTCTTAGCTTCCATAGATGTTCCTTCGCATGCTCCAAATCAAATTCGGGTTCTTTGGTAGGGGCCTTACGAACCCATGTATCCCCCTCTGGCCGCTTCCCCTTATCTTCTCCTATAGTTGCACCACTTTTGAGCATCATATTCACGTTAGGGTTTTTTTCACGTGGTTCAACCTTCATCATTTGAACGTTCTGAGTGGGGCTAGCCGGAAGCACCCCTTTCTCCCACATCTGAGCAATTAGCGTGGGGCAATCGACTGCTTCATGGTCAAAATGGTAGTAGTACGGGCAACAAGCTTTGGTCAGGTTCATGCAATCATGCACGTAGTGCCTCGGTCCTCCACAATTATAGTAGATTAATTGTCCCCACCTGCATCTGGGTCCCATTCCCCCTTAGCCCTATCCTTGTCCTTGGAATCCTCCCTGTGCTATCGCTACGGTGGGATCCTGCCTGTGCGCCTCCATTTGCATCCTATACGTCAGTGTTCGATCCATCAACAACTCATAACTTCGACAATTTCTTTCATCATGGTCCACAATCCTACAAAAGTTGCACAATAGCTGCTCGGGGGGGGTTGTCATAGGTTCTGCAGTAGATGATAGTTGTCAGTAGCATGCTTTCCTCCCACTTGACAGATCACGCACTAGAGTGTAGCCCTCGCACTTGGCCCTACTGGTACCTCTGGTCGAAATGGTATTGGTCCCCCCATTGTCACATAGTTCGCAAATACCGGGCAGTGATCCTTATCATAGCCCTGGCCCTTACATTTGATACACCACATGTTTGTGCATACTTCTGACCAAGGCACCTAATCTTGTTTCAAACTTCGCATCTCTAAACATAGGTTTTGTATTTTCACATGGATTTTCTGAACTCCCAACCATGGATCCTATATTGGAGTTTTGTGCAACCTCATGGCTGTATCTAGCGCTTCGGCTTGGGTTGAGATCTTTTGCTATGATAGCACCATCTTCGGATGTGGTGTTAAAGATGCCACAAGGCACGCGTAGTTCTGTGCATCCATCAATGTCATGTTAGCCTCATGGATTGTGCTTTTCAATCTCTAATCTAGATCCCATGGGGTTTCACCAGGTAACATCATGATTTTCTTGAACCCAATAACTGACTGTGTTTCTAATTTAGGCTGACTAAATTCCTTATTTAATGTATCCTGGATCGCTGCTATTCTCACATTCGGGTGATCGCTCAAGTATTTTATACACCATGTCAGCGAATGGTCCTCTAGCATGCTAACCAAAGAAGCCTTCTTGATGTTCTCATCTATTACTCCTTGTGCTTCTCACATGGCCTTTAGCACGAGCCAGAACTACTATGGTTCCTCATTTCCTATGCCCCTAAGTACTAGAAACTTGATCACACCTACCATCCCAACCCTCGGTGGTAGTGGTGGGGTAAGTGAAGATGGGTTTGATGCCAGCGAAGCAAGTGGTGGTGTGGATGGTGGTGGTATTAGTGGGATGTGTTTATTTATCAGTCGGACTGCGCTTCTTGGAGAGAACCCTGTGAGTTCTTCCTCGCTTTCTCGCGAAATATAAATCAGAGGATTGTTCTCTAAGCCTTTGGTTCCTCAATAGCCTCTTCTGCTTCGCATTACACCAGACATTAATGAATGCGCATAAACCATTTTTCACACAACAAAATTTTAATCTAAGTATTCAACGATTTGATATCTTAGCTCATGGTCCTTGGAGAAAATGCCTTTCTGCTTCACTATAACTCACAGTTGTGTCTATCTCAAACTCAGTAATAAATCCTCCTATTATCTGATCCAACCAATGATCTACTGCGCGTGCGATTTTATCTTCAGGTGCTTCTAGCCTGTGCACTAGTTCTAGAGTCCACACAATGGGTTGATCTAGTATGCACCTTCCCATGTTGTCAGCTAGACTTGCGATCCACTCTTACAACTCTATAAAGAATGATGCAAAGAAGATCTTGTGGATATCTGTGTATATATAAAGATCCAACCACCTTTCTTCTAATACTCGTGGATTCCTATTTTCCTGAACCATGAAATCATGGAGTGTTTGATCCAACCAATCTTCAAGCTCTTTCTTTGTAGGGTTCCGGTGTTCTGACATGAGACATCCCTTAGGTAGGTCCCTGTCCCAACAATGAAACCATTTGTTGGCTTATTAGGCCCTGACACAGGTTCGGAAGAGTTATTTAGCGAAACAAACCCTGGAGCTACCAACCCTTTTGGCAACAACCAGTGGAGTGCAGACTGAGGTCTCACCTAAAGTAGCAAGGGGGGCTGCTGGAACTAGGTTTCTACACCCTTGGGATGTCTTGATGTGGTCTAGAGGGTTCATGCATCATTCTGTGGCCTCACGCTACTCTGCTTCCCCATAGATCCAGAGCAAGATAAATCCTTAATACTTATTATTAATGAGCTTGTTATAGATCAGATCTACCTTTTACGGTCTTTAAGCAAACATTTAATAGAGAAAACCAGTTCGCGCACCCATAAAAGTTATAGATTTGCATAAACTCATAACATAAGCATAAGCACACAGATCAATCAGATATAATAATCATAAGTTAACCAAATTCACAATATTTCAGATTCAACACAATATTTCAGAACCAACTTATCTTTATTAAATTCTTTCTCTGATACAACCAGATATACTCTGCACACTCAGCTGCAGGGGTCCACGCACATAGCTGTGGACTCTACTAGGCCTCTACGCACATAGTTGCAGAGCATTTATCTACCCACAAACACCCTTGACTCAAACTTACAAATGCTTCAAGGCTTATTTCTTCAAAAACCCATTACATTCCAGATCCAAAAGTACATTTCAAAAACTAACTTCTAACCATAGAGCCTTGCTCTATTTATACATTCCCATGGTCCGTGGACCATGGGCAGACCGACTCACTTCTTATTATTTTACATTATTTCGGGCAGACAACCCTTTGAATTGATTTCTTATAATTCACACTCCATGTATTGCATGGAGTCTTTACCATACTCTTTACCCAAAATTGCGGGCTTTGAGCCCCAAAACCATTACGTGGAGCCTACGCTAGCCAACAATGGTGGGGTACACAATGGCAAAGTTTCAAGGATTGACATGAATTCGAAAGGATGATGCGCCTATGATTTGGAAAACCCCAGCTATGAATGAGAGCTGATTATGAGGGGAAAAAAAACTTACGCACACACCTTTCCCAATGGGTAGAGACATATGACATGCAACCCACCCAAGTGCACACCATTCCTAGGGTAGAGAATCAGAGCAACACACAGTGGCAAGAAAGGTGAAGTGCACCAAATATTATCCACGGGGAAGAATTCAACATGGTGTGTGAGGTGCTGAACAGGGTTCACCAGGTGAGACGCGTTGACTGGGACTTGCGTGTACCGGTGGTTTGATGAGCCTATAGGAACATGTGCAAAACCTTGACCGCGGAAATTATCCCAAGGTTGCAGAATGGAGTAGGAACTATAATTTTTGAAGAGCGTGCAAAGAGAAATCCACACGTAATAGCACCTACAGGTGTGATAGTGCACAAAGCCCAAGATGAAGAAATGACACAGCTATGTGAAGTAGAACACGCAAGACTTTAGGAAGCCATTTAGTAAGGAAACCTTAGACTTAATGAACTTGAAAAGGACATGGTACAGCTAAGGAAGAAAATCATTTTGATGGACATAGAGGTCAAGAGGCTGGAAAACGAGATCAAGGAAGCATGTCTCATTGATAAATCAAGGATGAAAAGGCAAGGTGCAGTTGATCATAGTAATGAATTAGAAGACTATCGCCGAGAATTAATTAGTCTGTTGTAATGGCTAGGACCGCATATCACCAAACGCAGTAACCAAGAAAGTGAACTACAAATAGTAGAGTGTATGGCTCCGACTGCCATGAGGACAACTGAGGATTTTCCACGGACTATCGTGGAGGGTGATATGGAGCTTCGCACAAGTGGTGCGACCACCTGACTAGCCATAGGAAGAATAGTCTTAGCACTCCAGGTAGCTGAAAGTGAGTGTAGGACTATAAATTATTATGCCTGGGAGCGATGCGCTCTGACAGGTGCACGCAGGAACAACCTGTCATAAGGTTCACGCCCGCATAGGTGGGGATGCACAGCGATGCAGGTAAGTTGGGGAGTGACCATTGATGTCACTTTTCATGACAGGATGTCCAATTTTAGGCCAAATGGAGCGGATGATGGGCATTTAAGATAGTAGTTATGGGAAATATTTCGGAAAATCTGCCACGAATAAAGCATTGATGGCCTAGAATTTGGGGGAATGGTCAAATTTGAATTCAAAAGGCACTATAAAACCCCAAGGGCTAGCCAATAAACAACACATGGTTAATTGAGATTTGATCAGTTAGACAGAACACAAAGTGTTGAGAGCCAAGCGATTATAGAGCCCTTAAGTTCGCGAAAGACCGCATACAGTGCAGAAATCATGAAGACCACTAAGGATGGGTTGGGAATTGAAGAAAGAATCATCGGTGAGGCTGTGCAAATCGTCATGGTCCACAATGTTCCTAAAGGATCTTGGGTTGTGACAAAAATCCCTAAATCACCTTGGACACCGAGACCAAAGAAATATAAGTAGGGAATGGGACTAGTATGCATGTCCCCAAGAAATCTGCTGCACAATAAGTTATCAATGGAAGAAAAGGGCAAGGAAAACACCATTGAAATAGATGGAGAGGAATAGGACCTACAGGCTCTCATTACTATAGTAGACGAAGAAGAAGACATGGAGGAAGACATCCAACCATTGTGCTTTGCAGCAAAATTGCCTGAATATGTCCCTTCGCTAAAGGGGGAAACAAAAATACCAAAGGATCTGGATGCAACGAAGAGTGCACTCCAGACCCCGTTCCTCCTTGATGGAATTACCTTTGAGGGTTCACTCCTAGAGCGCGTGCCTACCCTGAAATTTGAAGACTAAGACCTCGCAGACAGCGAGAAGTTTGTGCAGTTAGAAATGACAAAGCTAATTAAACATAATATGGATGGCTTGGTGATAATGTTAGATCCACGAAAATGGTTGAGCCGTGTGGAAAAGGTTGGGTTGCTTCATTTCCTATAGATACCACATTTCCACCTCGTGCCCATCACCATTTTCATCATCAGGCAGTTGCTATGCCTAGTGCATGATGGGTACCTATGGCTGGAGGAGCCTATTCCCATCAAGATAGATCTCATCCACCGAATTTCTCAGCTTCCCTATAAGGGAAAGGACCCCACGACGATAGCAGGGAAAAGAAGTCATTTGGCTCTCGTAGAGGCCATGAAGACAAAATATAAGCTCGAGAAGAAAAAGAGGGGTTACACTATCACCAGTATCAAGGATAAAGGGGTGCATGTAGCCACCCAACTCCTAGCTGGTAATGTAATGAGAAAATTCCGCACCGATGAAGGACCAGTGCCAGTGGCTGTGCTAGCTAAACAGTGTGCTGAGTGGGTCCAGTTCAACTGGGCCAAGTTCCTGTGCAAAGAATTTTTGTTCAACTATTAGGAGGCCCAAGAACAGAGTAAGACCTTCCACTATGCTTGGGTTCTCTATCCATCTTGCTGGTAGCAAGAGAACTGCCACAAGGTATCCAGTTCTTGATCATCGACTAAGACTTACCAGACGCTAGGAAGTATGCTTCGCTCTAGGCCACCAAGGAAGTGAAACAAACTTGTGATACCAATATTTTTTGGGTGCTTATGGAGGAAAGCATCCGAATGTAGATTAATAGGAGGTCGTGCCTATCCCCCATGGTGCATAACAGTCTGCAGAGTTTTGTAGACTTCAATGCAGACATGCACAATATCTACATCAGGGCACAAAAGGATCTAGCACAATAGTGGACAAAGCTCCCATTCATAGCCACTGATGACATGATCTTCACAGTGTTAGAGACATTGCCTCCCAAGTGGCATGCCCTGGATTTTGTAGAGTTGGAAAAGACGGTAGCATAGAAAAGGAAGGATGATGCGAA
This sequence comes from Pinus taeda, assembly GCA_000404065.3. Classification (NCBI taxonomy): domain Eukaryota; kingdom Viridiplantae; phylum Streptophyta; class Pinopsida; order Pinales; family Pinaceae; genus Pinus; species Pinus taeda. The sequence goes on along the minus strand of APFE031691432.1, from coordinate 477,494 downwards.
GCTGCACGTCACCCAACTAAATGAGAAAAGGAGTAATGTAAAAGTGGCAACTGAGTTAAGTGCAGTCCGTGAAGAGGCACAAGCAATTGCGGAGTAGAAGAAGGTCACCAAAGTAGCAATACAGATAGCAGAGGCCGCAATAATGTAGGCAGAAAAGGGCCAAGCAGTGTCTGTAGGACAAAAGGCACAGGACACAGAACTTGTAGAAGAGAGCGCAGACCCAAGGACCGCCTCTACATAGCTCAAATGGTCACACATCATAGAATTATTAGGTCCAAGAAAGAACATCAAGGCCTCAAAGCTGGCCATCGATTCGATCACCTTAACTGAAGGTGATCTCCATGACATTGGAAAGACGGTTCACGATGTCACTAGTGAAGCGCTCCAAGATTTTATGACAGAGTAGTAGACTTTATTGGGGGCCCTAAGGGTGTAGCTATAGGAGTTACAGGTGCGGACCCCGCAAGAGGGTACCTTGTCTACCCACATCGCAGTAGGCACGTCAGTAGTAGAACAAATGCTATGCGCAAAGATGGCTAATACGATAACCTTTCCAGAGTGAGCGCTAGTCTCAGAGAGCACAATGGATCGAGTGACGCTTAATACAATGAAAGGAATTAGCCTTAACTTGGTTTCCCTTCCCTGTGGCACACTTTATCAGCTGCATGATGGGATAACAGCAGAACTCCACACCAAAGAGAGCTGCATGATCCAGGTTATGAGCAAGAAAAATATTAATATAGAACAACTTAGCTTGCAATGTGACAAGTTGGTGCCACAGAACCAACAAGTGGTATAGACAGTTGATGTTTCTTGTGAGCATGTCCTAGAGTCGTCCATTATAATGGACCTACCAACGGAAGTGTGGATCCACTATTTGGCAAGTGGAGTTTGTAACGCTTGCGAGGAAACAACAAGAGTGCAACTGGAGTTGAATCTCCATATTGCTGAGCTGCGACTGAAGGCGCAACCTTCTACACCCCTAGAGGTTAGAGAACAGTGCCTAGTTCTATTGTGGTAGGGATGGAAGAGATTGGAGGTGCAATTCGCGACTGTACCAAAATGTTGGAGCAGGCACTAGAGGTCCTCACTATGCTACAGGAGGACCACAACATCTAGTGACTAGAGACTGAGGCATGCGAACTCCAGCAACAATATGATAGTGTTAAAGGGACTGTGTATATAGTATTCCTTACTCAACAACTTGCAAGGATGTAGCAAGCCAAGGCTTTAAAAGAATAGGTGGATGCGGTGTGCCACAAGGAAGCAGTTCTAAAAGCGTGCATCCAGCCATGGATTGATGAAGCCTTCACAATCACAATAGATATTGAAGGAAAGCTTGCACAGATTGAAGGAATGAACACATAGATGCAGCACAGAACGCTGGAAATAGAGGGTTTAGAAGCAAGAATGCAACAGGTTCAACAGGCAGTCGCTTAGTGCATTGTCGATATTCAGACCATTTGGAATCAGTTGGAGGGACTCTGTGCCAAGATCGTCATGCCAACAGAGTGACTCAAGGATGAGTCACGATGTTTGTGTTGGGTGCCTGTTGGGCATGGAATCCCCCCACAGCATGTTTTGGGGCTCAGTTCCCAAGTTTTGAGTACTATTATTGTAAAGACTCCACGAATTGTGGGCGCTTGAGTGCAAATTGTATAATATAGTCATAGGGTTGTTTGCCCTAAGTTTTGAGGTAGTGTTGACCTACCCATGGTCTGCGGACCATGGGATTGTATATATAAAGCGAGGCTCTAATTTGTAACGTAGTGAAGAAGCAAGTAGTCAAGGAATGGACTTTGTAGTTGAGTGCACAGAGGCCTAGTAGAGTCTACAACTGAATGCGCGGACCCTGCAGCTGAGTGCACAGGGTGGAGTCGAGTCTATAATCAAGGAAGAAGAATAATAAAGATAAGTTTGATTCCAAATCTTATGTATCTGTTCTTGTGCTATCTCATGTTTAATTATAGTGTCTTATTTATCGCGCGCACTTATATGAATGTCGAACACTATTAAATATAACTAGACACATATAGATAAGCTAAGTGATAAACTAATATCAGGTTGATAGTAATGAATTGAGTAGTAACATGGATCAAGCGTCGAGAAGCGCTGCACAAAGGCAACATCGTAGGCAGTGAGGTGTTGATAGATGCGCATAGCGACATGCACGCAGGGTAAAACCGCGGACCACCGAAAATCATCAGACATCTCTAGGCTATGGAAACCTAGCTCTAGCACCCTCCCTTCCTACTTTAGGTCAGACCTTAGTCTGTGCTCTCCGGACTGTTGCTGAAATGGCCAGTAGAACCAAGATTTTACTTGCTAAATGACCTTTGAACTTGGGTCAGGCCCCCACAAGCCAACAGACAGTGGTTGTTGGTATTGGTTGGTCATTGATGTTTCTCAAGGAATCTTCTTCAATCTCATTATCAAGGGCTCCTTCAATCATGTGACATCTCCAATTAAACACTACAGTAAGGTGATTGATAAAGGTGTTAATGAAATCATCTTCTGTTTGATTTTTGAATTCAAGCCGATCTGCCACAATCAATGGTGAACAAATATTTCATTTTAAATATGTTGCTAGTTGTTTCCTAGGTTTTACAATGGTTAGGATTGGATGAGCAGGACGATATAAAGTTATATTCTTTGCATAATTTCCTCTGGTTATGGTCATACTTCCTATTTGGCAGCCAATATAAGCATCAACTGTTGTTAGAGAAGGCCTTTCTAGTATAAAGGGATTCTATCTAGCCAGTTTCTAGGGTTGATAATTAGGAAGTCTGTCAGATATTCCCAAGTGTGCACAAAGACCATCACATCTTGTAATGTTCCTTCTGGCCTAATGAATGAACGGTCAGCTAGTTCTAGCAAGGTAGTGGTTGGTTCTAAGGCTGTTATGCCAAGCACTTCGCAAGTTTCTATTGTACAAATGTTAATGGCTACCCCTAAGTCAACTAAAGAATTGGGAAATGAGTGGCCATTTATTTGGTTTGTGACAATGGGATTCTCTGGGTCTTCGTATTTTATAGGTGTCTCTTTGCCTAGTAATAAATCGGACAAAGTTTCGATGACATGGACAATTGGTGTTATTTTTGTTTTCCTCATAGACTTCTTTGCACACAAATCTTTAATGGTTTTAACATATATCGGAATATCTACAATGTCCTGGAGGAGGGGTATTTTTATATAGAGATTTTTGAGTTCACCTAGAAGATCAAAGTCAGGATATTCAATTGGTCAAGGTATTATCAATATTTTTGAGAATGGGAGAGAAGTAGTTATTATTTGTTCAGGGTCTTTCTGCCTGACTGTATCTTCTCCCTGATTTGTTTGGTAGTTATATACAGTCAAGGGCTTATTCAAATATGTTTCTTGAACTTTAGGTTGCACATTTTTGTCCTCATCTAGGGCAATTACATGTCCAGATCTTAACTTAAGTTCATTACATTCTCTAATCTCAGCTTTAGGGTCCAGACTCTCAATAATTTGTACTGACTGGATCAGTCTGTTGTTAGGATTTGGAGTTGGTTGAGCTGAGGTTGTGATCGTATATTAGGTTGAGGATTTTGCTGCAACGTGTAAGGTGCTGGTAAGGTTGGTTGAGGCAGAGGAACTGTTCCCATAGGCTAGCTTGTAGATCATTGCCAATTTGGTTTCCAATTCTGATTTTGTGAGGTAGAAGGAGACCATTGAGAGGAATAGGGGTTGTTCTACCAGAATGGTGGAGGGTGAGAGGAATTTGGCCAATTATTGTTTGGATTTGATTGGTTGGGCCATGATGGCATAGAAAATGCGTAAGGTGGCCAAGTAGAGAAAGGTGGTTAGTTCTGCCATGCTACTCCTGAATACTGTTGAGAATTAAATTGTGAAGGAGAGAATGAAGATGGTTCTATAGGCATACCTATCAAACGTGTTTTCCATTAATGGTGCTGGTTCAGTAGATATACTGGTTCCACTTCCTCTTCTGCTTCCTTGAAAACATCTTTTAATCCAGGAAGCGATGGACAAATTTCTATAGCATGATCCTTAGTGCAAATGGCAGATGTTTGTATCATATCTAATAGACATTCTCTATGATTATGTTTCTTTCTGCAACATGGTCAGAAAATAGTGATATTCTGTTTTGCTTTGGCCTAATTTTGTTTCACCTGCATGATATCTAATTGTGTCATCATTTTCCCCAAGATATTAGTCTTGAAATATTCTAGCAGATTGTCAATTTCAACTTGTCTAATGCTCCCCCCTGAGGCTTTGTTGTCTCTAGTGATCGCATCACGTCCGGTTGGTTTCAGCCTTATACTGCCTCTAGAACACCTAATGCACAATTGTATAATATTGTCATAATCCTCTTGATAAATATCACCCTTCCCCTTTAAATTTAGTGTTTCTACCCATTGGTCTTTCATACCTTTGATCATCATAGTTTTAAGAACTTTAGGAGGAAAATTTGCATAAGTAGATCTCTATAGATTATATTGAAAATGTTCTACATATTCTTTAAGAGTCTCATTAGTCTTAGCTACCATTTGAAAAATTTCATCCTTCAACTCTCTAGTTCGGCAATCATCTTGGTAATTTTTTGGAAAGTTTGTTTTCATTTGGTCCCAGTTATTAGCACCTAAATCTGCCTCAGGATGAAAGAAGGAAAAATTTAGGGCAACCACAAACCATGCTCAGTCTGGTAGCTAGCCCTACCAGAATAGGAGAGGGCTCTCTCCGAGTCACACTCAGTGAATAAATGAAATGAAAAGGACCCAGATGACTTTCGAATGAAATATTTATCTTAGGCTAATAAGTGGAAATGAAAATAAGGAGTGATTTTTATGAATGACTATGTTTCTGGGATGTTATGGGACCACTGGACCTCAATGAACAGAGAACTTAACATAAAGGCACAGATTATTTCGTGAGGCAAGGTAGGCGGAAAGCATAGTAATTTTAGTTTTAAGATGTGGAAGAATGGAGAGATTGATTAAGAAGGTGAAAAGGGAATGGACAACATGAATCCTTTTCAACAGAAGAATGAACACAGTACATGAAATTTTCCCACAGGTAGAGCAATAGAATTGAATTCTACCTATTCTCACTCGAAAAATTTCACCAGAAATGAATACAAAAATGAAACTATGGAACATAACAAAGGAATAGAGAGATTGATTAAGAAGGTGAAAAGGGCATGGACAACATGAATCCTTTTCAATGGAAGAATGAAACACTGCACATTAAATTTTCCCACATGTAGAGCAATAGAATTGAATTCTACCTGATCTCACTCGAAAAATTTCACCAGAAATGAATACGAAATGAACTATGAAACATAATAAGATACATATGAAACATAAGAGACACACTTGGTACACTTAGAACCACAGGAATCTCATGAAACAGAGCTGCTACCTTTCATTAATTCTCTATAAAAATATACAGTGCAGAAACAAAGTTTCTTTCCCACAGTCCCCTAGAAGTTACAAGCCAACCAACCCACTTGCTTTGCAAATGGTTTGCATACAATATATAGAATGTGCCATGAAGAGATAGAACGACCAAGGGTCACCAAATGAAGGTGGAGAGCCAAACATCAGCTACATGTGTAGTGTCACAAAAATGACAAATGGCTTGGGTGACCCTTTGCCTTCCTTTTCCACTTGTACAATTGACCATATGGAGTGAAAATATTTATAAAACCGTCGTGCTCCTCCTCCTGTGCATCATGCTCTTTTCCAGGTGACTTTTGGAGGCCTTCCCGGTGTCCAAAGTGAGCATAGAATAGCTCATTAGAAATCCTGTCCTGTCGACTATCTAACCCCACTAGAATTTTTTGATTTGGAGTTCATTTTCCTTGTCAAAAACAAATCTCCCAAGACTGGTCGAACTGTGCCAAATGAGGCTGCTTCAAGGCAAAGTGCTGTTGCGATCAACGTTTGAATGCCTTCCTCAACTCCACATCTAGCTCAGGATAGCTCATTGGAAATATATTTGAGTCTACCTTCTAACCAAACTAGAAGCTTTAAATTTGGAGTTTATTTGCTCTGTCAAAGATCAAATCTCCCAAGATTGGTCGAAATGTGCCAAATGAGGCTGCCTAAAGGAAGAGTGTTGTTACAGTCAAGTTTTGAATGCCTTCCTCAACTCCAAATTGAGCTCAGAATAGCTCATTGGAAAGCTATTTGTTGCTAATTATCTTTTGGATCATCAAGTAAGTCATTTGGCCAACCAAGCTAGGCGAAAACGTGATTTTCCCGAGGTCACTCCAGAGGTGCATCAATTCTCCCGAGGCAATTGTATTTTTGACATTTCTTCAAAACCATGACACTTGTGTAAAAAGTGAAGGAGGATTTTCTTCCTTGGTCTGTTTTCGACAAAAAACTCTCTTAGTTTTCCAAATTGATCTCTCATTACTCAGAAACATCATTTGAGTGAAACATATCCCGATGTGTGGGATAAGGGATTTGCTGAAATGAAATGAAATGAAGGGGATAGGGAGCTTCTAAATTCTTGGGAAAATTTTGGGAAGTATGGTGGGATGTTAGGAAGCAGGGGAAGGTGGAATATTATAAATTGTGTGAGGGGAAGGGGTCCAAAAAGGCAAAACAGGGGCCCAACCATAGAAAATTGCCAGGTTGTAGCAAGAAACTAGGGTTTACGTGAAAATGAGGAATTTGGGGGATCTCAGTGATGGGAAGTGTTCGATAAGGTATTTTATGGATAGGGGAAGGTGTATGAACATCAGGATACAATTTTTTCCAATTATTTGACCATCGAAGAGAGATTAGCTTCAAAACCCTAGGAGAGGGAAATGAACCTTGCCATAGGCGCAACTGAAACATGAACAAGGTGTGAAATGACCCAATGGAACTTGACATGATGATGAAACCCTTTGAATGATGGTAGACTCAGCTAAATAGTTACATAGAATGTCATTTGGACAACTTTGACAAGGGTAAAATCAAACCCCAGACCTAATGCCTAGTGACCAAATTTTACTTGAAGACTCACTGAAATGATAAAATTTGACCTTGACACCTTAAAATCACTTGTGTAAGAGCATGTTTGATCACTGGAAGAAGGTTGCAAATAATGACACTAACACCAGTCATTAATGGTAACTCCACTAAGCCCCATAAACTAACATAGATTTGCTCCCTTCAAAGTAGAGGGGAACAACTTTAGCTTCTGGGGGTCGGTAGTGTAATGATATCCCCTACATAAAACACCAAGCTCAAAAAGGAATGCATCAGGATCCTCTGAAGTTAGCCCATGAAAGGTAGGAATATTGTGTAATATAATAGCTTTCATGTGAGAATTGACAGTTGTATCAAAAATAGGGCATTGTGATGTAGAGGTCTAAGGTTGTTGCTGATTATGAGCCATTTTCTCAAAGATATAACAATATTCTTCAGTGATTTCTAAAGCTAGAGATTTGTTCCTCGGGGAGTTAGAAGAGACTTTTAAATTTATTTTAATAGCACCACCTTGGTTTGGAATATTGGGTGTCCTCTGTTCAACTACTACTTTAGGAGATTTGGGTTCTGATGATTTAATCATTTCAGCACTACTTGTTTCTCCTTCTCCTTCATGGAGATTACAAGAATTCCATTCTTGTAAAGGGCTAAACTGCAAATTTTCAATGTTCTGAAAACTCTATTCATAGCCTTTAGTCTTGTTGTGAATCTCAACATGAGCTATAGATGGTGATCCTATGGCCTAAAGGGTTACAATAGGATTTCTGGTAGAAAGGATTTGGGGTCCTATTGATGACTGAGACTTAGCTTTCCTTATGATTTGGTTAATGAAGGTTGATCATCCAAGGGTCATCGATCCCTTGGTTTTTTTAGATCTAGGTGGAGGAATTAAATCTTTTTCTACTCTTTTCTTCTTAGTCGTTCACACTGAAATTCAAACATTATTTCTACTTAATTCCTATGCAATTTTGCTAAAAACCGAGCAAAGGAGCAAGCACTTTACTTGCTTGTACGCAAGTTCTTACCTTCCATTTTTAATACCCAATTCTTTCATGGCAAACAAACATCAAACATCTATTTCTACTTCAATTCCTATGCAATTGTGCTGAAAAGCGAGCAAGGGAGCAAGCACTTTACTTGCTCGTACACAGGTTCTCACCTTCCGTTTTTAATACCCAATTCTTTCACAACAAACAATTGTAAAACATACATCACCTTTTGTGAAGTGGAAACACTCTCCCTAATAACGATGCCAAAATGTTGGGCATATATGGTGTCTTTTATAACTCCTAAATGCCTGACATTAATTATCGACCTGGGTAAGTTTTTCTGTTTCAAGAGTGTACACAATATGTGCAAGTAATGGAAATCATTATATCTATAAAGAGTAATTCATTAAGATATCTTATTACTTTCAATACAAGAGTAAACGGATCAAGCCATAAATATCAAGATTATAACTTCAAGGAAATTAACCTATTCAAGTACCAAAACTCAAACTTAACCAAAATCAAAACTCAATCTTAATCAAAAAGTTCTAATTGCAATTACATCAACTAAGTGCACCACAATGATAACAAAGCTCTTTCAGCTGAATCTTAATTTCTGCATAAAACTAATACACCTGATCTAACCAATAACACTCTGGCCTTCAATTATCAAGAAATGATTCTTACCTAATAATTAAATCAATTTATAACATAAATAAATGAAACCAATCAACAAAAATAAGAATTAATACAATGAATACACAAACTCAACACTATTGAAAGTAGATCAATCATAGAGCTATAAAATAGAGTAATTAAGCTTGCAGTAAAATAAGAGTAAAAGTATAACACAGGGAACAACAATGAAATCCACCAGTGACCGGGCCCAAGCCGCCAATGATTACTTCCTAATTACTTCAGAATATCGTGAATGAACAACAACACAAATTATATATTATTCATAAATTCCAAATGTCATCACAACATGCTGTATCCTTCACAATAATGCTCTGTATATTAAAATTACAACTAAAGTAAAGAGGCGAAAAGTTAAGTCCCCCTATTCTATTCGTTTTTCCCCTCTTATAGTCAAAGAAGAAAAGAGATAAATGTGATTCCTTAGGATCAGGAGATCCTGAGGAATTCACAACCAAATACTATTATCAAACAATTTTCCATCTTGCATTGATCCTCCTAATTCACTTCTTGATTTTAGCACACAAGACAAACTCTTTTCTCCCCGTTTAGTCTTTGTTGTTCAATAGTTTGAACAACAACTATTCCATTCGCTAATTTCTACATAAAAAGTAATGAAAGTTTGTTTTTATAGCCAAATCGCACCAAAAGCAGTTTCGTTCACTTCTTATCGAAATTCTATCAAAACCTTATTACATCATGGTGCAAATGCATAAAATCAAGGAAAAGGATTGTGTAATCAAGAGTAAATTTATACCTGTTGCATGACTCAACACAAGGCGTCTTTGTCATTCAGATAAAAATCAATGAACAAAGCATATCGTTAGACTGTAATCATCCATATCAGAATCTGACCCACTATTTTTTTTCTATCAGAAAAACATATACGCTTTTGCAGCCACAGAAACTCGCGTATATATGCGACTATACTTCATGAAACTCACATATATGAACTTTCCTATGAAAAACTAGATTTAACAACAAGATGATTTAGGAACTACTCCTAGCTTTTGTTTGAGATATTCAAATGTTTCTTTGGTAAGTGGTTTGGTGAATATATTAGCAACATGTTGTTTGGATGGAAAATACTCCAATTTAACCTTTTGTTCAAGAACTTGTTCTTGTAGAAAATGGTACTTAATGGGTATGTGCTTGGTCTTGGAATGAATGACTAGATTTTTCAAAATACTATTGGCACTTGTGTTATCAAATAGAATAGAGATGGGTGGAGTACATGCGATTTGAATGTCCTGCAATGTTTGCATCATCCAAATTAGTCATGTGTAGCAAGATGCAACAACCACATATTCTATTTCAGCTGTAGATAAGAAAACCAAACCTGGTTTCTTGCTGAACCAAGACACCAACCGTGAACCCATATAGAATTCTCCTCCACTAGTGCTCTTTAGATCATTAACATTTCCTACCCAATCTGCATCTGCATATGCATGAAGAGTAAGATTTGTATCTTTAGGATACCATAGACCAAAGTCTTGAGTTCCTTGAAGATATTTGAAAATTATTTTAACTGCCTGAAGATGTGATTCCTTTGTATTTATTTGGAACCTTCCAACAATTCCTAGTGCATGCATAATATCAAGTTTGGTACCTATTAGATAATGTTGACTTCCAATCATAGATCTGTAAGTTGGTTGGTTTACTGCTAGTGATTAATCGTTAGAACTGAGACTGCATTCTGTTACTATTGGAGTACATACTGGTTTAGAATCTTCCATTCCATACTTCTTTAAGACCTGCTTGAGATATTTGTTTTGTGAAATAAAAATAACATCTTTGGTTTTTTGTACTTGTAGACCAAGAAAATAAGTAAGTTAACCAAGTAAGGACATTTCAAATTCTTGTTGCATTACCGAAGCAAAGTTCTGACTCATAGATTCCTCATTACTACCAAATATGGTATCATCAACATAAACAACAATAATTAGCAGTTTATCATTTTTAATCTTTGTGTATAAGTTGCTATTTGCATAACCTTTTGTGAAACCTTTTTGTTGTAGATATTTGTCAAGATGGTAATACCAAGCCCTTGGAGCTTGTTTTAGACCATACAGAGCCTTTTTGAGCTTTCATACGAGTTTTGCATCATTTCCTAGAATGAATCTTTTTGGTTGCTCAATATAAACTTATTCTTATAAATCTCCATTAAGAAAAATTGATTTTATATCCATTTGCTATGCTTTGAATTTTCAAAAACTAGAAAGAGCAAGAAATGTTCTTATGGCTTCAAGTCTGGAAATAGGTGCAAAAGTTTCGTCAAAATCTAGACCTTCTTCTTGATCATACCCTTTACAAACAAGCCTTGCCTTGTTTCTAATAACTTCTCCATTTTCATTCAACTTATTCTTAAATATCCATTTTGTTCCTAAAACATTTTTATCATGAGGTCTAGGAACTAATTCCCAAGTATCGTTCTTTTCAATTTGGCCAAGTTCTTCATCCATGGCCTTAACCTAACATTCATCTTTGCTAGCTTCATTCACATTTTGTGGTTCTATGGAGGATAGTATTGCTAGATAACTTGAGGTCCCTGTAATAGTTCTTCTTGTCTGTACTCCAAACCCTTTTTCTCATAGAATTTGAGATTCTGGATGATTCTTCTCAACATACCTGGATGGAGTCTTTTCCTTGTCTGTTGTATCTTCTTTTGGTGCTTAATTGGTTTCTTCTTCTATATCATTTTGATTTGATATGGGAAAGCATTCCCTATATTCCTCATTGTCATATCCCTCTGTTGATTTCATTTGTTCTGGAGTTCTGCATCCTTCATCAATTACAACATCAATGCATTCAACAATTTTCCTAATTCTTTTCTTATAACATTTGTATCCTTTACTTCTAGATGAATAAACAAGAAGAATTCCTTTGTCTGCTCTCAGTTCAAACTTACTAATTTTTTCATCAATCCTTTTGATGAGACATTTTCTTCGAAAATCTCTAAAGTGTTTTACAATAGTAGGCTTACCATACCAAAGTTCATATGGAGTTTGATTGCTATTTACCTGAACATTCGCTTTGTTGAGAATAATCACAGTAGAAAATGCAGCTTCAACCCAGAAGGTTACAGGAGTTCCAGATCCATCAAGCATCACTCGAGCCATTTGTTGAACTGTTATGTTCATTCTTTCCACCATGCCATTTTGTTGAGGATTTCTAGTGATGGATAATTGCCTTTTTATTCGATGTTGTTCAAAAAAGTAAAAGAGTTCATTTGATATGAATTCTCCCCCTCGATCAGATTTGAGACATTTGATTGTTTAATTTGATTCATTTTCAACTAAAGCTTTGAAGGCTTTAAAATTTTCAAATGCTTCATCTTTATGCTTTAGTATACCTATCCAACACATTTTGGAAAAATCATCAATAAATAAAATAAATTATTCTTCTCCATGAGGTGAATTTTTTCTTGTTAGTTCACATAAATTAGTATGGATGAGTTCAAGAGGCTTACTTGTTGATCCTTCTTTTTCACTGAAATGAACTCTAGTTTTCTTATTGACTTGACATGGTTTGCATATGGTATTTTTTGGGATCCTGAAATCTGGAAGATCATAGACCACCTTAACCCTGCATGCTTTTCTTATTTGAGAAAAGCTTAAATGCCCCAATCTTCTATGCCATAGCTAGTTTTCATCTATTTTTCTTAGATAGCATTTTTTTTGTCCTCCTTTGAGTATGTATAAATTTTTTGGAGTTCTTATGCCTTTTATTACAGTCTTTCCTGTATCAAGCTCACGAACCACACATCTGTTTGATTGAAACACAACTTCATTCCTTGATCACACATTTGACTGGCACTCAACAAGTTATGCTATAAACCATCTACATACAATGACATTTCCAGCTTTAACCTTTTCTTTCAAGAAAACAAAACCTTTACCTTCAATGACAGCTGGTGTGTCATTTCCATGTGAGACATTATTTTCCTTTTCTAAAGCATTATATGAATGAAGTTTCCCTTTGTCACCTATCATGTGTTTGGAGCATCCATTGTCGATGTACCACTAATTCTCTTGTCCTTCTGCATATAGAGGTGTTGGGCGCGGGATCCCCCAAGGGATGTTTTGGGGCTTAAAGCCTATATTTTGACTAAATCTGATGTAAAGACTCCATTGTCCACCCTCGTTTTTTTAAATGTAATGTCAGCTTAGAGATCTACCCATGATCCACGGACCATGGGATTGTATAAATAAAGCGAGGCTCTAATTTGTAAAAAAGGAGATCAATTGATGAATGAAGGATGAAGAATTGAGTCTCATCTTAGAGTAGAGTTGAGTCTTGGGTTGTATAGTAGGAGAAGGCTCTACAGCTAAGTGCACAAAGGCCTAGTAGTCCACAGCTGAGTGTGCGAACCTCTACAGCTAAGTGCCTAGGGTAGGTTGAGTTTGTAACTAATTGAAGCATTCATAAAGAGAAGTTTTATACCTATGTATTTATTTACTATTTTTTTCATTGAATGTATTGGGTATAAATTACATTTTTGTTGTTTATATGATGTGTGAACTCATATGATTGTGTGGATGAAGAGAATATAAGATACAGTATTTGTGTGAAGTTAACTAACAGTTATAAGGAGATAAGTTAGATTCCCGGGGAACTTGGGGAAATAGCACATATCGCTACCTTAGTAGCGCGAAAGAACCTCAGCCCCTACTTAGGGTTGCGTGAAGGTGATTATAACAGACCGTGAAGGCCTCACAGGTCAGGATAGTGCGTGAAGTAACCTACGTGAAGGTATTCATAGTTGGACTAAATCTATCCCTCGGACATATTGAGGGTGCGAAAACTTGGTTCCATCATCTCCCCATACTGCTTCGGGTGAGACCTTAGTCCACACTCTACCACCTATTGCCGAAAGGGCCAGTAGTGTAGGGATTTATTTGGCTAATTAAATCCAAACCTAATTCAAGTCCCATCAAGCCAAAAAATGGTTCCATTGCCAAGACTAGAATCTACATAGAGATGTGCGATGTCGTACCATTGGAATCCAACTAAGAAAGAGATTGAAGGTTGGTTGGATAGGATAATTCATGAGTTCACGGCGCAAGAGAACAAGAATCTATGACTGATAAAAGAAGAGTGATTAGACTGCTACCTGTACATAGAGATCCACAAAATATTCTTTGCATCTTTCCCTACTAAGTTGTACAAGCTGATCACGAAGCTAGTAGATAGCCAAGGAAGGTGGAAACTCGACAATCCTATTGTGTTGACCCCAGAGTGGGTGTGTAGATTGGAAGCATTGGAGGATAAGATTGTGCACATTGTTGATCATTGGCTCGATTGGATTATAGTAGGATTCATTACTAATTTTGTGGTAGATACTTTAGTCAGATATAGCGAAGCATAGCGATGATTTCTCAAAGGATCGTGAGGTAAGTACGTAAAGCCTTTGAATACTTGGATTAAAATTATATTGTGTGAAAAGAGGGTTATGCAATTACTTTGATGTTTGGAGCTATGCGAAGTCAAAAATCCTACAGAAACAAAGTAAGGGACCAAAGAATAGCTATTTGATTTCACCTCCATGAGGGGATGATGAAGAGCTCACGAAAGTCTCTCTGCAAAGTGTGATCCATCTAATAAAGCAAAGGATTCTGTACATACCACCCCCACTACACCACCACTAGCTTCACTACCTTCACCTCCATCCACCACCTCCACCACCGCTGCGAGTCAATATGGCAAGCATGATAAGGTTGCCTACGTTCAAGGGAGTAGGAAATGAGGATCCAGACCAGTTTTGGCTAGTTATAAGAGCCACATGGGAAGCGTAGGGAGTTACAAATGATAATATCAGGAAAATAACACTGGTTAGCACCCTGCAAGATTGCCTACTAACCTGGTATATTAAGCATTCTAGTGGCAATCTGAATGTGGGAATCGCGGATATCCAAATTATGCTAAATAAGGAAATTAGCAGGCCGAAGTGAGAGGCACAGTTGATGATTAGATTCAAAGAGATCACAATGCTGCTAGGCTAGACTTATTGGGAGTTGGATCAGAAGCTGAAGTGTACAGTTCATGAAGCTAATATGACTCTAATAGATGGACAACACTGCGAATGGTTTGTAGCATCGCTAATGCCACATCGAAGGAGCACGTTATCGTAGCAGAAGTTAACGACTCTAGAAGAGGCCCTATAGGTCGCAATGAGGCTTCATGACACCCCAATACAAGTTCTTAACTTGGGAGTTTAGCAAATCCACGCGCAGTTGAAAAACTTATGCCTTGAGATGTAGAGTCTGAAACCAGATAGGACAGCTCAACCAGAAGTGTGCGAAGAAGGGTGGTGTGTAAAATGCAAGTATCAGGGTCATGATAAGGACCACTATTTGGTGTTCACGAACTACCTCACTGGAGGAGGACCAATGCTGTTAAGACCAGAGCCACAAGTGGGACCTAGTGCAGTGCCTTCTTTGTGGTGTGCAATTTGTTCAATAGGAGGGAAACACGCTATGGACAACTTCCATTTGTTAAAGAACTATACTCAAAATTTGCAGCAATTATTCTATAACTTTTGTAGATCAGTGGGACATGATGAGGCAATTGTAGAAGCTATGAGTTAATGATGGATAGAACTCCCACCTACAGGGTTCAGGCCGAATTGTGGCCCCTAGATATGAATGCAAGAGTGGCGCAAACAGAATTTCATGAGGCGGTTGTGGAACATGACCTGGAGGAGGTCACAAATATTGGATATGCTACAAGTGTAGAGGGCCAGTACAGTATCCCCATGATTGTACAAATCCAATGTGTCCATCATGTCTGTATTGTACCTTGTTTGATCATGAGATGGAGGGTTGTCCTATGCTGATAGTTAGGATACGCAATAAGGGAGCGCTACTACCTCCCCCGCCTCAAAACCTGCAGATGATGAGGTCTAAGCGGCGCGAGGAAGATCCAAATGTGAACATTATGCTCTGAAGTCGAATCAGAGTGGAAAATGATAGAGAAAAATAGCCTAAAGATACTACTTGAGTTTGCAAGGCTCTGATGAAAGAAGCAGAGTTTGATTTGGAGCGTGCTAAGGAAACCTTCATGGAAGCTAAGAAAAGCTTCATTGATGCCTCCACTTCAAGAAGCAAAGATAGACCAGAGCCATAGATGGACCCATCTATGCTTACGATGTTCATGGAAACGTGCATGAAGATACTTCGTGACAATAAGGCTGTAAAAAGATTGCAGGAACTCATTAACAAATGTGCTGGCAACGTGCTAGGAGAACCACACGTAGTCCAGAAGATTGGAAAACATAAGACTAAGACAGGGAGAGAAATGAGGCTAACCACGCAAATTGGAGAATACGAGATGGAACAAGTAATTATGGACTTAGGATCAGATGTGAACATTCGGCCGAAGTAGACATGGGAGCGCATGGGGAGGCCTATGCTATAGTGGTCTCCTATTCAGCTGCAAATGGTGAACCAACAAAAGATAATACCCTTGGGGCAATTGCAGGAAATCACTATGGATTTGAGGGAGTGAGTGCATTAGCAAACTTTGAAGTAATAGAGATTTTTAATGATAGCAATCCCTACCCTGTGCTCTTAGGAATTGATTGGGACACTAACATGAATGGGGTGATTAATCTAAAAAAGTGCAAGATGATTTTTGAGAAGAAGTCTTTACACATAGTTATACCCTTAAACCATGCTGAGATATTGGGCTACATAGAACTGGTGCATGACTATGAAAGTGATGACGATTTGGACTTATTGGCTTAGTGGGGCCTGACCCAGGTCCAGAGGTGATTTAGTGAAGAAAATCTCAGTAGTATTGGCCCTTTTGGCAATAGTCCACAAAGCGCGGAATGAGGTCTCAACCGAAGTAGTATGGGAGGGTGCTAGAACTAGGTTTCTGCACCCTGGGGATGTCTAATATGAGGTGATTAGCACGCGGTCCAACCTTTTCCCTTACTGCGCTACGTAGACCAGTGAGCACCTGATGCCTTAAGATATTGTCTTCGCACAGTTCTGGCCACAATGCGACTCGTGTTATTTACCCAAGTCATCCTTAATTAGGCTATGTTAGCTGATTACTTAGATTTCTTTCATATATAAGCATTCATACAAGTATTTCTCAATTGCATGCAGTAAATAAATAGAGTAAAAGTAATGCATAACATTAAAATAAAGATTCTAGAATAGATGCATAGAGTAAACTTCTCTTTATTAATTTTCGATCCCGATTACAAACCTGACTCCACCCTGTGCACTCAGCTACAGGGGTCTGCGCACTCAGCTGCAGACTCTACTAGGCCTCTGCACACTCACCTGCGGAGTCTCTTCCTCCTACTATGACCCGATACACTTCAGATGCAACTCTAACCTTGAACCATGCCTATGTTATTCTATCTATCATTGACTTCCTTTCTTTACACTTAGAGCCTTGCTCTACTTATACAATCCCATGGTTTTCAGACCATGCCTAGGCCGACACAACTTTACATTAAATTACAATATTTTAGGGTGGACAGCCGTATGACTCATCCTAGACTTCATGCTCCGCATTCGTAATTTGCAGAGTCTTACAATATAATTGACCAAAACTTGGGATTTGAGCCCCAAAAGCATGTTGCAGGGGATCCCATGACCAAAAAGCCCCCAACACAATCATCGTGACTTGTCCTGAGTCACTCTGCTAGTCTGGCGATCTTGGCACGAAGCCCCTCCAACTGTGCCTATGCAGTGTGAAGTTCCATAGTGCACTGTTCAGGTCCATAGTGCACTGTTCTGCCATTTGCTAGATTTGCTCTACTCTTTCAGCCGAATTCTCACTCTTAGGGGTAGATCCCTGACTTACGGCATGCATCACCTTCATATTTGCGAGATTTCCTTCAATATCGGTAGTGATGAGGAAGGCTTCATCAATCCAAGGCTGGATGCGCTTTAAGTACTACCTCTTTCTATCACGCAACATCCACCTATTCCTTCAATGCCTTCGCTTGCTTGTAGCTTCACCAACTGTTGGGTTGGGACAATTGTCTACACTATTTTCCGCGTACACTGTCATACTGCACTTGAAGCTCCCGCGCCTCTGTTTCCAGGTGTTGTATGGTGGGGTCCTCTTGTAAGAAAGTGAGGACCATGAAGGATTCTTCCAACTTAGTAGTACAGGTCTGCACTACCTATCCTATTTCTTCCAGCCCTTTTTGGATAGCACCAATGCATTGTTCCCTAACTTCTAGGGGCATGGATTACTGTGCCCTTAATCGCAGTTCAACAATCTGAAGGTTGAGGTCCAGCTGTATCCTTGTTGTTTCCTCCTTTGCCTCACGAAATGCACTGGCCAATTTTTGAATTCGCACTCCTATTGGTAGATCTATAGCAATTTCTAGCTCTGGAGCATGGTGACATGCTTCCTCTACCGTTTGCTCCAACTGTTGATTCTGTGCCAGCATTTCATCACATTGTAGACTAAGCTATTTGATGTTGATCCACTGTTTGCTAAGCATCTGTACTGTGCATCCTTCCCTAGCATGGATTTCTGCTGTTGCTATGTCATGTAGCTAGTATACTATATCTTGTGGAAGGGCAGCCATGTTTAAGCCAAGTCCCTTGATTCGGCCCACTGTGACTCTATCCTCTGTGCTTTCCAGTGTTAGTGCTCCTTCTAGCAACCCGATGGTGTTAGCCATTTTTTCCCATAGCAACTGCTCTATTGTTGATGTATGTACGGCACCGTAGGAAGCTACCATTCCCTCTTATGGTGGCCACACCTGAAGTTCTTACAGTTGGGCCGTGATGGCCCCTAACACATTCTGCTCCTCTGTCATCATTCCTGGAGCACTTCCCTGGTAACCTTGCAAACTGTGTTGCTGATGTCATAGATGTCTCCATCTATCAATGTAATAGGTTCATTGTCTAGTTTGGAAGCCTTGGTCTTCTTCTGTGGGCCCATGTGTTCCGTACCGTGCGGTCATTTCAATTGTGTAGATGTCATGCTTGGGTCCGTGCCTTCTTCTGTGTCCTTTATTCCCTGTCCCGTGGTCAAGTCTGGGCCTCATTGGTCACAAGTTGTGGTGGCCCCTATTTCTTGTGCTTTTGCTGCTTTTTTGGCGCCCTTGGTCTGATCTGCAATGGCCTTCACTGCCTCGCAAAAATCCCTTACCTCCTCGACCAACTACTCATTGTGCTTCTGCTGAGCCAATAGCTTGGTGGCATCCTTCTTTTTTTGTACCACTGTCTTATCACACATCGCCAGATTCGGGGCATGCCACTCAGGTGGCCATGAGTCGAGCACATCAAAAATGGCATCATTAATGACCATGAAAGGAAGTTTGGTATAGTTCTGCATCGACTCCTTACGCGCCTTAATATACACATTGAGAATATCTGCCTTGAAGTCTACAAAGCTCCACAGACTATCATACACTATGGGGGATAGGTGTGGCTTTTTGTTGATCCACATCTGGACACTCGCCTCCATGAACACCCAGAAGATCTTGGTCTTGCAGATCCTCATGGCGTCCTTTATCACCCAAAGTGACGCAAATTTTGCCACCTTTAGCAAGTCCTGTTCAAGAGGAGAGAACTGACTGTCCTCAGGCAATATCCTGGTCACCAATAAGATAGACAAGATCAACCATGTGTAGTGGAAGGTCTTGCCCTGCTCTTGAGCTTCTTTGTAGTTGGTTAGGAATTCTTC
Source organism: Pinus taeda (assembly GCA_000404065.3). Classification (NCBI taxonomy): domain Eukaryota; kingdom Viridiplantae; phylum Streptophyta; class Pinopsida; order Pinales; family Pinaceae; genus Pinus; species Pinus taeda. Next base: position 458,173 of record APFE031691432.1, on the reverse strand, counting down.
ACAGAGGAATTCGGACCAATTGAAATGGACCCCCTCTGCACATTGTTCGACCAATGTGATGACCATCATTGGTACCTCATTGCCATGGCATTTTCTCATCACCTTCTCGGTGAGCAACTAGATGGCTACGCGCACTCCATTGTCTTGAATGCTACTAATTACGTAGCCTCTCTGCTTCTTTTCCAACTTTTATTTCTTCTTCATGGCCTCTATGAGTTCCAAATCTCTGCTTTTGCCAGCTATTTCAGCGAGGTCCCTTCCCTTATAGGGGAGCTGAGAACTCCTTTGAAGAAGCTCTGTCATGATGGGAATAGGCTCCTACAGCCACAAGTACCCATCGTGTACCAGGAAAAGCAGCTACCCGATGACAAAGATTATAATCTGTGCGCAGTGAAAATACGAAATCCATAGTAGGTGGAATATCCTAGCCTTCTCCACACCATGGAGCCATTTCTATGGTTCTAGCATTGTAACGAACCCCTCCTTGCTCTGTTTCATGAGTTTGCTAGTCTCCAAATGTGGGAATCTTTTGCTGTCTGCAAGGTCCCAATATTCAAATTTCATCGTGGGCACGTGGCCCAGAAATGAACCTTCAAACAGAATTCCATTTGAAAGGAGTGGGGTTTGGAGTGCACTCTTGGCAGGATCCAAATCCTTGGGTACTTTTGCTTTTCCCTTTCCATGGAGGGACATACTCAGGCAGTTTTTCTGCAACGCACACCGGTTGGATGTCTTCTTCCATTTCTTCATCTGCCTCTGTTGAGCCCCAGAACTACCTCTCTTATATTCATTTTCCTAAACCTTTTCTCTTATATTTTCCCATATCAGTGCCTCATAAGCTATCAAAAGTTGTTACATGTTGATTTTAGGAGTACATTTGAGTGATTTTTAGATTATATAATTATGTTTTCTATTTGATATAGGTTTTGTTTATCAGCTACCAAATGCAGCCACTTTTAACAGCTAATTCGCAATTTCGTAACTATTTTCATTGTTCTATATTTTATAGGTGTCGGTAGGAGAAACGAGACACATGGGCAGCTCAGAAATGGATCATCCACACATGGATGAGGTCATGTCTGCTCAGCCAAATTCGTGAAGAAGGGTACTGGTCAAAGGATGGTCAATAGAGAGTCCTGCGTGAACTAGGACTCTATTCCTGCATGTAAAAGAAGCCTGAACCGTTCCTGAATTCATGGACCATTTTTGCCACCTGTATGCCATCTCCATAATGCAATCCAACATCCTCTTTGTGTAGATTTACTACTCATGGGAACAGAGAGGCTGAATCGTCGGATTCTAACCTATTCACGTGCTCACTACTGAACAATTTTCTCCAAAATACATTTATCTATGTCCTCTATAAATATAAGCATTTGCAATGCAAGTAGTTAGTCTTGATATTATTGTTTTACTGTTATTTTGCTATTGTAAGTGAGAGACATATCCTCTATTTCATAACAGAAAAGCACTACGTTTTTCATGACTGTTTAAGCGTGGTTTGAAGTGAAGTGACAGTGTGTTAATCCAAAGTTGTGTAGAGGGCCCCTGCTAGTTGAGGTTTTTCTTTCGTTTTGTATAGTTTTCATGCATATTTTCTCTTATCTGAGTTGTACATATCTCATATTTTGTTTATGGTATTAATCATTTTACTCCTGTACATATTTTTGCAGCATTGTTATATTTCCCACTAACATTGATCAATGCATTTCAGGATAGGTTATGCTTGAGCTTTTTAATGTAGTTTTTGCATCAAGTGGTGATCTGAGACTTGCTTCCTCTGCTGAACTTTAGTTTTTAATTCCAGTTATTATGCTTTCATTTTAGTGAGATTTGTTTACTACTTTTAGATAGTTTACATGTCAGTTCTTCATGCTATATGATGATATCTCCGGAGCCTTTAGCTTAACCCCATTTTAAAAGTTAATTGTAAGCTATTGTGATTATAGGTGAAGTAATTTGATTTTGCTTTCATTAGTCTACAAGTAAATAGTTTAGATATCAGTTCTTTATGCTATATGACGATATCTCTGGAGCCTTTAACACATATTTCATTAAAATTGGAAATATTTTATTACAAGGACATCACTAGAATTGAGCTTTTTGGTTATTTTGAAATTCTAGATCCACTATTTACTTCCAAATTTAATGAAATATGTGTTCTTTAGCTTAACCCCATTTTAGAAGTTAATTGGTGAGCTATTGTGATTATAGGTGAAGTAATTGGTTTTTCTTTCATTAGTCTGTAAGTAGATAGTTTACATGTCATTCTTTCATTCCATAGGATGATATTTCTAGAGTCTTTAGCTTAACCCTATTTTAGAAGTTAATTGATGAAATATTGTGATTATGGGTGAAATCTGTGACTAGTTTTCATCGTCTTTACTTTTTGGTTTTCGGTGCAATAGTTTGTTAGATTTCAATTCTGTAATTAGATGGACAACAGAGATAGTAACCTCATTTTCAGTACTTTATCATTAACTTGATTTAAATAGCTGCATGTTTACACTTTTGTTGAAAGCTCTGATTTTTTAGACAGCATGTTTTGAAAGCTTTGAAGTTCTAAGTTTGGAAATTACTGTAAGAGGCATAAACCTTGTCTTTAATCCTATATTGGCACTTTATTTTTAAAAGTATTATTAAAACTTTAGAATAGGATTTCCATTTTCATTAAACACTTTAGGATGCCAACAAGAACAAAATCCCATAAAAACTAAAAACAGTAAGGTAAGAAAGAGGTTGTCTTGCACATACAGTGCACTACACTTCATGAGTTTACGACTCCTGGATTGATAACTTATGTAGCAATTTAGGACACACTAAATTGAATAAACATTTTGGCATCGTTTCCAGGGAAGTGTAATTAGGTAGCCTATTTCTTACATTCAAAAACAAAAAGGGAAAAATTGATAATTTCTTGAAGTATGCTCTCCTCTTGCACCTAGTGTGATCTGGAGGATCAGAAAAGAGAGTTATTAGTTCAGTAATTTTTTGAGTATGCTCTCTTCTTGCACCTAGTGTGATCTAGAAGATCAGAAAAAGGCTTATTAGCCCAATTAAAGAAATCATTAAAAATAAAAAAGATGACATGCATAGAGAAAGAGATTCTAGGGGAAGCTTTATAGCTAGGGGAAAAGTTCAATTTTTACGACTCCAACATCATCAAGGAATAGACAAGATACACCTCCATCCTAGACTCATACTCCTAGCCTTAGGATTCTTGGAATTGAATAGGAAACAACTAAATTAGAAGATTCTCCCACACTATCTACTAAATCTGACCTAGGAGAAGAACCCTTGTTCACCTCTATAGGAGAGCTTATTGCAGTAAAAGAAGTAGAATCACCTAGAGAAGAAGAAGAGGTAGAGACTCTCTCTCATCAGCCATTAATAGAAGAACTAGAAGACTCTGAGGAAACTATCATGGCAAAAGAAGTATAGGATGGAGAATTTTCACTATTTGGAGGACGGGGTAGAGGTAGAGGTAGAGGAAATAATGGAGGTGGTAGAGGTAATAATGGAGGAGGTAGAGGTAATGGGGGAAATAAGGGAGGAGATAACTCATTTGGATTCCCTATAGTCGACAAGGAAACCCATACAACAATGAAAAACATTTCACCATCTGTCCTCCCAAACTTTTATGGATTGCGAAGTGAGGACCCTGAGGCATTTCTATTTGAATTTGAAGTCTTATGCCAAACCTATGACTATCAGGAAGACTCTCAAAAACTCAAACTCTTCCCTTCAACATTGAAAGGGTTTGCTCTGAAATGGTTTATGACATTAGTCACTCAATCTATTAGGACTTGGAATGATATGAGGCAAGCATTTTTGGATAGATATCTGGATTACTGTATGCCTACTAATCATAAGGATGAGATATTAAAATGATGCAAAACGAAGATGAGAACTTGGAGGATTTGCTTGAAAGGTTTCAATACAACTTAAAGATAGAGAAAATAACCAATTTTGATGAGGAAACCTTGAAAGCCCTTTTAGTGAAAGCCATTAGAGATGAATGGATAGATATTTTAAACATGATGGGGAAGGGAGGCATTTCTCAACTTCCACTACATGACATAGCAGAACTATGTGTCCATCTCTCAAGGGAAAAATCTAAAACTGGAAAAGGGCATACAGATCCTTCTCTTATTAGAGAAAACAAGTCTACAACTAGGACATTAAGTAGGGCAAAGATTGGCAATATGCTTGATGAATTCAAAACTAACATTCTAGGGAGTCTTAGTGAACAGCTAGACACCCTCAAAATTCAAAACAAGCAGAAAACAGAAGCTGATGCCTTATCCATCTTTTGCCCAAAATGTAGAAAGAAACATTCTCTAAGTGAATGTCCCTTGGATGCAAAATTTGTAGAGACATGTATGATTTGCTCAGAATGTCATGAGACCAAGGATTGTCCTTCAATCCTAGGACTCAAAGTTGTCTTTCAAGAGGACCCAAATTAAGTAGAATCTCATTGTTTTGTTTCAAGAAGACCTTGGCAAGGGCAACAAAATCAAGGATATAACAATCCTATGAATTTTCAGCCCCCACCAAATTGGAATTCTTGGCAACAACCTTGGCCCCAACCTCAAAATTAGTACCAATCCCAATCATGGGCACAAGGGGTACAAAATCCTTATGGGATATTTGCTCATTGTTATCAATATCCTCCATCTTATCAGGGCTATCTTTTCCCACAGAATCAACAACAAAATCCACAACTTCCAAATCAAATCTCACAACTTTCATTACCATTTCCACAAAAACAGCCTCCTCAACAAAATCAAAATCCTCAACGTTTACTTCCATTTCAACAGAAACCAAATCAACTACTAGTCCAACCATTACCAAATCCCAACAACAAAATCCCTCAGAATGCTTACATGGTATAAGGACAACAATTTCCTACCAACATGATTGTACCTCTAGATCTTAGTGATGTTGAACTTAGATCTGGTAGGATTTTAGACAAGGAAAAGCCTTCTATATATGTTCAAGAGAAAGATGCTTCTGAGGAGGATTCTATGAAAGTCTATAAAAGTTTTGGAGAAGCATCCCTTCAAAACCCAACCATTCAAAAATAAAAACAAAAAGAGTCAACCCCCAAAACTCCTATAGTTGAGCAACCTGTGTCTATATCCACACCTCCTTTCCCTGAAAGATTACAAATTGACAAGGGGGTGGAAAAACAAATCTTGTTGCCTGACTATGATTTCCTAGATGAATTAAAGAATGTCTGTATCAAGATTCCCTTGCTACAAGCCATTAGAGAGATTCCTATTCTAGCAAGAACAATAAAGGAGTTAAGTATCAAAAGACCAGGTAGGAAACCAAGAGACATAAAAAGAATCCACCTAGTAGGAAAAATAACAGATATCATGATGGGAAATATTACCATACAGAAATATGTGGATCTAGGTAGTCCAATTGTCAAGACACACATAAATGGAATAGAAATTCCAAATACATTGATTGACTTAGGGGCTGCTATAAAAATTATGAGTAGACAGACTATGGAATAGCTTCAACTTCCTAATCTTCTTTTCACACCTACCTTACTACAACTTATAGATAGATCAGTAATCAAACCAGATGGTGTACTGGAAGACATTTCAGTCTCCTTAGATTCTTGGGAATATCCAGTAGATTTCAAGATTTTGACTCCCAAGAATAATCTAGGAGGACACCGACTCATTTTAGGAAGACCTTGGCTAGCCACAGCTGATGCTTTTGTTAGTTGTAGATCTGGTGACATGTACATTTCTGATGGTAGTTAAACAAAGAAATTCACTTGGTATCCTCTAGCAAAAGCAATTACAGAAGTAGGAGAAAATGAATGGGTTGATGATGAAGATACTATACAACTTGTCTTTACTCTCTGTAAAATTAGTGAAGATAGTCAAATTTTGAATACATTAGAAAATTTTGAAATATCTTTAGAATATAATCACACACAATTTAAGTTAGATTCTGATATTGAATACTTGTCATCAAAGCAAATGTCTCTCTACTCTATGGAAGAGTTTGGCAGTTCTACAATTGAAATTTTTCCAGGTAAAACATTGAATATCAACAAAAATTTGGAAAAGTTACAACATGAAGAGCTAACCAAAATCTTGCAAAAACATTCTACTGCATTTGCATGGGAGTATGTTGATATGAAAGGTATTGACCCTAAGACTTGCATCCATCATATCTATATTGAGGAAAATAGTAGACCAATCAGACAACCTTAGAGAAGGATGAATCCAAATCTTAGGGAGAATGTGAAAAAAGAGCTCCAAAAATTACTCAATGTGAACTTCATTTGCCCAAGCTCAGATAGTCGATGGGTTTCTACCTTGGTGATAGCACCCAAAAAGAATGGTAAATTGAGGGTGTGCATTGATTACAAGGAATTGAATAAAGAAACCTTGAAGGATCACTTTCCTTTACCCTTTACTGATCAAGTATTAGATACATTAGCAGGCAAAAAGTATTTTTTGTTTCTAGATGGTTTTAGTGGTTATAATCAAATACAAGTAGCAACTGAAGATCAGGATAAAATCACATTTACTTGCCCATGGGGAAATTTTGCTTACCAAGTGCTTCCTTTTGGATTATGCAATGCACCAACAACATTCCAAAGAGTAGTACTAGGAATTTTTTCTGATCTAATCCATGATTATGTAGAGGTATATATGGATGATTTTACAGTCTATGGTAATACATTTGAAGAAGCTCTGAAAAATTTGGAAAAAATCCTTATAAGATGTAAAGAAACAAACCTTTCATTAAGCCATGAAAAATGCTTTATGATGTTTACTGAAGGTATTGTTTTGGGACATCATATTTTAGGGGACGGGATTAAAGTAGACAAATCAAAAGTTGAAGTCATCTCCAAGTTACTTATTTCAAATTGTCAAAAATATGTTAGAAGTTTTCTAGGATTTACTAGATATTATAGAATATTTATAGAAAACTTTGCCAAAATAGCATCTACACTCTTCAAACTACTTACAAAAGACTGTGAATTCAAATGGAGTTCTGATTGCCAACCAACATTTGAATATTTGAAAATAAGAATACCTAAAGCACCTATCTTAAGAGGACCAAATTGGAAACTTCCTTTCCATATTTCTATAGATGCTTCAGATATAGCTCTAGGAGCTGTATTGGGAGAAAAAGGCTTGGTTCCTTATGCCATTTACTATACCAATAAAAATTTGACTCCCATTAAGTTGAATTATACTGTGATTGAAAAAGAGTTCTTAGCTGTTGTTCATGCAATTAATAAGTTCAGAAATTATATAATAGGCTATGAAAATTTTATTCATATTGATCATTTTGCAATTAGATATATGATGAAAAAACCTATTACTAATCATAGAGTTACAAAATGGCTCTTACTTTTACAAGAATTTAATATTATTGTGTTAGATTGACCAGGGAAACAAAACACAGTTGTTGATTTCTTGTCTAGGATTCAGAATATCAAAGAAGATTCTCCTATAGAGGATAAGTTTCCTGATGAATACTTATTTAAAGTAGCTACTAAAACTCCTTGGTTTGTAGATATGACTAACTATTTGGTTACAGGGAAACTACCTCCACATTTATTTCCTAGTGAGAGAAGAAAGATTATTCAGGAAAGTTCAAGATATTCATGGATTTCTAACGAATTGTTTAAAACAGGGCCAGACTTTGTGATTAGAAAATGTGTTAGGCAAGATAAAATTCCTGATATTCTCAAAGCATGTCAAGAGGATAGCCTATAAAATCCTTTCTTTAAGATATTATTGGCCATCCCTCTTCAAAGATGCAAAACAATATGTCAAAAGGTGTGATAGCTGCCAAAGGGTAGAGAAACCTACCCCCTCAAATGAGATGCCATGACAACCTCAGGTACTCATCAAACCCTTTGAAAAATGGGCTTTAGAATTTATTGGACCTATTAATCCTCCATATAAACAGAAAAAGTATATATTGGTATGTACTGATTATGTCACTAAATGGGTAGAAGCCAAAGCATTACTTTCTGCTACTGAAAATTTAGTTGTTAATTTTCTTTATGAGGATATTTTTACTCGCTCTAGTGTTCCAAGAGAAATTGTGACAGATCAGGGAAGCCAATTCACATCTAGAATGATGGAGAAGCTCATGGAAGAGTACAAGGTCAATCATAGAAAATCCACTCCTTATCATCTACAAGAAAATGGTCAATTGGAGTCCACAAACAAAGTAATTTAAGGCATCATTACCAAGATTGTTCATCTACACATAAGATATTGGGCAGAAAGGCTTCCTAAAGCCTTATGGGCCTACAGAACCACATGGAGGAACACAATAGGACACACTCCCTATGAACTTGTTTATGGGAAGGAAGTTATGCTCCCCATTGAAGTTAAGACCTTCAAGATGGCAGTTAAATTGGGAATGAATCTATCAGAAGCCCAAAAGCATAGACTAGGGTAGTTGAACGAACTAGATGAGATTATACAAGAAGCAATTCAAAGAACTTATCTATTTCAACATCAAAGAGCTAAGTGGCATGAGAAATACATCAAGGAAAAAAAGTTTCAAGAAAGAGATTAGGCATTGCTATTTCATTCCAAGTTCAAATATTTTCAAGGTAAATTTTAGACTCACTGGCTTGGGCCATATGAGATTGAATTTTTTTTTAGCAATGGAGTGGTAAGAATCAAAATGATTGATGAGCATCAAACTCCTCTAATTGTGAATGGTCACAGATTGAAGATCTATCATAAGCCACTCTCAGAGGAGGAGTTTATCAAAATCATTCAAGATAATTCTACAATGAGGCTGGTGAAGAAGAATAATTCTTATCCACTAGCCTAGTCTTTGTTCTTTTCAACATCATCTAAGAAAATAAAAATAAAATAAAATAAAATAATAATGTATAAGCCTGAAAACCAATCACTAATTGGCAGTCTCACACAAAAAATACAGGGTGAAAATCAGAAGCTTCTGACACCCTATATTTTCCAAAAATATCTCTCATTTCACTCATAGTTGTTTCATTCCATTTCTTTCCATTTCATTTCATCTCACCACCACATTCTATCAATAAAGTTTCTTTTAGTTTATCTTCATATTCACTTTTCCATATATCATTCATATAGTCATTTTTCATTTCCATCCATTTCCATTCATTCCTCCAAGCTATATGTTATTCACTATGTCAGTTTCTACAGCGGAATTCTGATTCCGCAACTGAATACTGATTCCACAGTTGATTTTTGATTCCGCAACTAATCCTCTATTACTCTGCAGTGACAGTTAAGTGATTAGCCCAATAATGATAAAAGCAAGATGCAGGTATGGAAGAGGAAGATCTTTTGAAGATATTAGCACCTAAAAGAACCTACAAAGGCAGCCAATCAAAAGTTAGTAGGACGAAAGAGGTATGATTCCAAGGTATGAGCAAAACCATTTTCAAATAGCATTTCAAGTACATAATTTGTATATTTTTTAAATCACAAGCTCCATAATGTGTAATGATTTGATTTGATAGTTGCCTTAACTCCACCATACCCTCCAGATCAATTCTAACAGTCTCATAATCCTCTCCCGAGTTTAACTCGTACTTCGTCGTACATCCACATTACACCTATTAAAACGGCTAATCATGCAGATGTGACCTGATTGACTACGACTCTCTTCCACTAACGTTCCACTCCGCAGTCATTTTATGAATCCACCGACGTCCACTCCATAGCCTTTTATTTCAAACTCTGTTCAGTTTCGTCAGTATCACTCGACCTCCATACTTTCATACTGGGTTTTACAATTCATGGTTTGTCTTATACGAATTTCTGCTCCGTGAACCCACTCTCATTGCATGCTCTGCATTCTTCCCACTTTGTAACCATTGGTTTTCTTCGCAGCCCTCTTCCATTTTCTGCTTGTATAACTATTATGCCCTCTTCCTTTTTTTTCTCGTATAGCCATTCTTCTTCTATGAAACCATCATCTACAGGGGTATCTTCAAAGTAAGAAGGAGGAATGGGTCTTATAGTAAGAACAGAGCCTAATGGAGCTAAATTTATGGAGGGATATCCGCAACTAAAGAGCACATTAAGGAAGGAAAGATGGTTTCAGTTTATTCAAAAGTTCAAGAGTCATAATAAGGAAGTCACATAAACATTTGCAAGATCCTTCAATGGTATGGAAGTCGAAATTGGGGACATCAAATTCCTGGTAACAGAGTCATCCATTGCAATAGCAACGGAGCTTCCACAAGAAGGAGAACAATGGTTTAAGAATAAGGACTTCGATGAAAAGGTCTGGAGGGTCATTCTTCGTAACCCAAGTATGGACATATCCATTTCTAAACAAGGAATTCCTATTTCATCCCTAAAGGAAAAATGGACCAGTCCGTTGTTGATAATTCATAAATTCATTACATGTGAGGGTAGGTATGGCTCTATGTACATGTACCATATAAGATTATTAAAGAATTTCCTAGAGAATGAAGCCATCAATATTCCTTATTTCTTGCTGAGTAGTTTGCGAAAAATGTCTACTATTGTGAAAAAGAATATAGGTGATGTGGAGCCTCATCTCTATCATCATGGCCTTATTAAAATTCTGGTTAAAAATCAGTTGAAAGAGAGGAAGGATACATGGGAAAAATTCCTAGTTAGGAATTTTTTCTAGGACCCTCTTGAAGTACCTGAGGGAAGTTCAACAAGGAAAAGTAGGAGAAAAGAACAAATTTAACCATCCAAGATACTCCTACTAGTATAACCAAGGAAACCAGGAAAGAAGAAATGCTTTCTGAAACATTGAATGAGATTAGAAAACAAGTAAAATGGAAAGGGAAAAGGAATATTGAAGATATTTATTAGACTCTAGAGCCTTCTTCAGAAGAAGAGCAAGTACTTTCTGAGAGACTAATTCATCTTAAGAAACAGTCAACTAAGGAAAAAGAAAAAGGAAAGGAGATACAAAGTATAGAAAATAGAGCCACAAGCTCACAAGGTTTAAGAAGGAGCTCTAGATTAAAGGGTAAATTGAAGAAAACGCAAATAAAAGGAGCCCACTTCATAGACCTAGGAGGTGAAAATCCAGATCAGTCACTAGAAAACACTCCTCCTAATAATAGTCCATAGTATTCTCCTCCTCAACTAGATTTTGAAATCAATCCAAGGAAGACCACACCAGAAATTGATCAAACTCGGCACATATGTATGATTTCATTGAATCATTGGAAAAGACTGCAAAAAAACCGAGAACTTCATCTAATCAGCTGGATACAATTGAGGAAACTTTGATCTAGTGATTAAAATAAGAGATTTATGAGCTGGAAGTCTTGAACAGACATATCCAAAGGGAAAATGAAACACTAAAAGAGAAAAACAAATTGGACAAAATTATCCATGACAATACCATGATACATTTAGGATTATGGCATAAGAAAAATAGAAAATTGAAGAATAAGAAAAATAGGTTGAGCCTGTTAAGGGATAAATTCCCCTAGGGTCTTGGGTTGATACACTAGCAGATCGGAGGTTATCTACACAGAGAAACGCACATTCCATACAACCATGATGTTAATATAAACAAACTCTACGATGAGAGGCATACCTGGGGGTTCTTGGTTTGGAAAGATCCAGCCAGGGTCCAAACCCCCTTAGAGTTCCTTTTGCTCCTTCAACCTACAAAACAATCAATTCAATAAAGTATAGTAGTATATGGACCAAGCATCATAAAGAAATCATCTTCATAACATGTTGAAAGGTAGTTAGTTATACAATTAAAACAACCATTCATATGTGAATCATAACATTGATATCATAAACATGAAGAAGATTTATATCAGGAACAAAGACAAGTGTTTCTTTTATTATAGATGACTAAAGTACAGAAAGGAATAATTTCACTTGAGTCATCCTTTCGCAGGCTCCAAGCGGAACCGTCCTTCAGATTCGTCCAATCTCAAGCCTTCAACAAACTCCTTCCATGACTTACTCCATGATATCTCAAGTAGTAGAAAGACATCATCACACAAGGAAACAAGGGTTTCCTGTAAATGGGGGAAGTGCTGGAAGCACTAGGATCTTCAGACTTGGTCAGGGAAAATCTCAATAGAGTGATCTTTCTCTCTCTTCTCTCCTCTCTCCTCCTTTAGGCCTTCCCATTGAAGCTTTTTTATACTTCTCCCAAAGTAGTTTTTTAGTTGGGAACAGTTGGGCCACGGGCACTAATAGGTAATCAAGAGGTGAAACCCGTGATCTCCACCTGAAATTAAGGAGATTTAATTTTTTTCTAAGTGTTTTAAGACATATACGTGGGTTGGGTATACACAGACCTGCATACACACGCGGTTAGCTCAAGGCAATGTCGCGTATAGGGAGTAAAACATTGTTTTTTAAATTTTGGACCAGGTCTAGAAGGAGGGGTTGCCCTAGGCCATGAGTGCAGCATCACAAACCTCAAGAGTGAGGTTTGGAGCTATAACAGATGCCCCCTAATATATGAGGTCAGAAGGGGTACATGATGGTTAAAATGTATTAAGAAAGTTCATGGAAAGGAAATCTGTCAAAAATTGAGAAGGACTTCACCAAAGTTCAGCTTGCCAAGCCACAAAAGGAGATCAGAAAGAAACACTGTCTGAGGCAGACATACCCATGCTCAGAGAAAGTACAGCATGTCTGCATATCATGTACAAGCGGATCCACTAAGTATACAAGTATAAAAGACTGGAAAATACATAATGGATCATCTGATCACGATCGAACAACTACATGTTTGAATATCACATATAAGAATGTCAACGATGCTGAAGGATGAAGCGGATCACTGATATCAAGGATTGATCCCAAAAAGTACCAAATGAACATGATGGAATAAGATGGTACTACACTACAAACTCAGGTGCCAACATATAAAATGTCACCATAAATGACTGCAACATATAAAGTGAAGTGGTATCAATAAGCAGCAATAGGAGCAATTATCAAGTGAACCAATGAATGTTGATACAACTTGAGGTCTTCACCAACCACCGTGGTACATTTCTATAGCATGGGAATAAATGATCTGAAGTCGACCATGTGAGAAATCATTTGATTATCGGTCATTGATGTATACCGTTAACAAATTTGAGACTACTCATCGATAATGATAATGAGCGTCAAGGTACCCAATACAATCTAACAAGTGTGAATAGATGAGCTGAAGTCGAACACTTGTAAGAATCTATCAATCAGGAGACAATGATGGTTTCCCACTGTTGATAGCAAAGGATCTGCCACTAATGACTACAAACCCCAAGGTACTGCCAAATGGACTCTAGATCTTTGCCCCAGAGCAATAAGTCGTAGTCGATAAGGAAAGATCCACCAGAAGGAAGGCCTTAAGGCATCCTTCATCAATCTAGTGCGAGTGTAACCCATAGGCCAATAATGTGGAAGGAATCAGCCAAAAAATATGTAGTAACCCAACCAAAGCACATTTCCGGCGTATACAAGTTGTGGCTAGCGCACGACAGAAACCCTATGAACCAACCAATAATGAAATCTGACACAGAGGTGAGGTATCCACCAGTAGGGACAAATGGAAACCAAGTTACTACATGAATCCCAATGTGTGATAATGTAAGCTGATGTTGAACACAAGGAAAACCACTCAATCAAAGACCCATGATACTGATCAAAGCTGAGCACAAAGTGACCTATCAATAGTGAAAATAGGGCCAAGGTGCAGCTCTAGGCCTGTCCTTAGAGCAATATGTTATTGTCGATAAGGACAAGACCCGCAAGCAAGAAGTCAATGGGGACCTTCAGAAACTGGCATGAGTAAAGGACCAATATAGCTAATGTGATGATAGACATGATACTGACAACCAAGGATGGCCGACCGAAAAATGAGTCAAGAGACACCGTAGAGTGGCCAACTCAGGCTAACTTCCCTTGAACAAAATCATGACTCAATGTGACTATGTGGCAACATATGATGACTCTGTATAAGTTTGTCAGGTAGGAAGCACGAACAAACCCTCCATATGATTGGAAGAGATAACCGATCGGGGGAGAATTGGCTCAATAACAAGGTTAAGGCGTACCTAAGTCAAACCAAATCCCACCCAAACAGAGGAGACTTTGTTTTGAGTGCTTTGTACAAGGACGTCATGACTGACTCTAGCTGCCAACAATAAATGGAAATATTGTCCTGTTCCCGTTTTTTTGGAATATATAATTTTTTTGTCTTTTTCTTTTAAGCTAGAAAACGAATGAAAGAATGCTATAGTACAGTGGAAAGAATGAGTGTCAGTGAAGAAAATGATCTAGTTCTTGGGATTAGAACAATCCTATGCTCAATGCAGGGAGGTGAAAACTGGTCAAAGACACTCAAAGATGTGTTCCTTCCATGGGTCAAGGTGTGTTAATTTGTAGAAGTCAAAGGTATGCAAGTTTGATTTTGCTCGTCATGGTCAAAAGTTGGCTTAAACACGAGTCCAAGTGAAGCCAGCTCAAGGCCAAAAGGTGCAAATGGTTAAAATGCAATGCAGTAGTACAACTCAACACAAAGAAGCCTCTAGGGTATAAGGCTAGAATGAAGCGAAGAAGAAAATAGGAATGAGTCTTCATCGCATAAGTCATGGCGGGACTACAAAGGACTCCTGAGCGTACTCAGATCGGAGCATCATGGGAAAAAAATGTCAGTGAGGTGCTAACTATGATGCCCATGTAAAGGATGGCTTCTACCATCATGTCATGATTTAAAGAATCGGCAAGTGAAAGTGGTTTACGAACCATAACATCATGGGATCGACCCTATCGCAAGGGTATCGACAAATGGAGACTAGTATGCATAATGCAATGGAAAAATGGCTTCCCTAACCTATATGCCTCTGAGAAAACGATACCTACCATGATGGGTCAGTAGTCATGGAACCATCTCGAAACTGTCGAAAAATGTCCAAAATGTCCTGAAAATCAAAGCATTCTCAACATTCCAAGCTCCCAAGTTAAAAGTTACATGAGGCCAAACAAAATCAAGTTTTGATTTTTTTTGCATTTTCAAAGCCTATAAAATAGTTTTTGGACTCACCATGTTCACCATTTGAGTTTGAGAGCAAAGGAGTGGAGCAAAAGGAGCAAACTTTTCCATACACCAAATTCAACCATTCAGATCCTTCCAAAATCACTAGGTAACCCTGAAACTTGTCTTGCAATCAATTGTGACTAGTTTCAGAATTTTTAATTTATGTTTTACCATTGAATTTTTTGTCAAAAATTTCACCGCGGCATATACACAAGTTGAATATATGAAACTCGCATACACGTAGGCCCTACACGTGACTGTGTGTAAATGGACTCGGGTATATTCCGCAAACATTTCAAACAAAAAAACTAATGGTCTAAAATCATTTTTTATGCAGGATGCCAATCACTTGGCAAGAAAGAGAGAATACCGTAGTGGATGATGAGGTTATGAATGATCCCAATGCTTTGTATGCCTTACGAGGATGTGGTTTGCTAAAATTCTTCAAAATGCCAAATATGAAAGCAAACACACGCCTGCTTGAGATGCTCATTCACTACTGGAGCATTGAGGATGATTCATTTATGATTGACCAGATGCCACTCAGGATAGAAGTGGAAGACATTTATTTCATCACAGGCCTTTCCCGAAGGGGAGAGGTAGTACATTACAGGGGCAAGACACAAGGCAGTCTCTCGATCGAGGACTATGTACATATATATTGCCCGAGACATCCAAAAAAGGTTGGAAGTCAAATTTCAATGACACGTGTGGAGAGTTTATCACAGAGGATAATCCTATTCACTATAGCTAGAGTGAATGGATCAGCTTCTCTGCACTAGGCATCATGGCTATCCATGAGCTTGGCGGTAGATTGTCTCACCACCGTATTTGACCAGTGTACTCCTCTTCTGGCCAGCTTGAAAAGCCAACTTACTTCCATCAAGAGAGGGTAGACCAAAAACTTTGGATATGGGACTATTTTGTGTTCTTTCGTTTTTGAGAGGGTCCCTGCACTTTGTCCTAGAGTACCAGTTTCAATTAGCACCCCATGAGATCCACGAATGGGTAGGTGGGTTGACTTGATGAAACATCTAGGTGGGGATGTTCCACACACAACATTTGATGATGACTTCTTCTCCTGGTGGGAGCAGTAGATCATTGCCATCAATGACTACCCTTATGCTGGGTTGGACTTCCGAGGAGATCCCAATCTAGTATTACCACCAACCGCATCATGGGGCGACATTGGTACGTGTTTTTTGATTTTATGATTTTAAATTTTTTTTTTTTTTTTTCAAAATGAATTTTGAAAAATGTTTTTGATAGGATTCAAATGACTAATATGATGATCATGTTCCAGATATTGGACCAGTATGACCAGATGGGTTCCCACGGCACAAACGTCATGGCCGAGGGGCCGAAGAGGCAGCTGCAGACACAAAGCTACTTCTACACACAGTTCAACGGCACTTGGTGAGACTAACTCACGGAGTACCGATGGCGGCCGTAAAGGACCTTCCTGTAGATATGTAGCATCATGTGGTTGGCATGCCACGAGATTGGGTTCGCACTCTTAGGCGTGTCGGCAATGCAGTAGTTGCCTACTTAACCGCTCATCCTGAGCTCGAGCATTAGATATACTGGGCATGATTATGGGAATTTGAGTCCCAATTTTGTATATTATTTTTGGATAGACTTATGTACACTCGAGATGTTTTATGATATATATATATACAATTCAACCTTTTGATGCTTGATTTTATTGTGATGAATGATTGATGTGCCAGTCTAATGCTTGATTAGCAATAGAATCAGCTAACCAATTATGAGATCTTGGAATGTGCAAATAATTAATATAAGTAAATGATCTTTGCAACAACCTCACCCTTAAATACTGTCAATATAAACACAGATCCCTTACCTGATAAATGTTATTCAATTCTGACACTATCAATTGTGAATCAAGATAAACTACCAATGAGTCGATTTCATAGGAAATTGCTTCAGATAGTAAATTAATGACGGCAGTATACACAGCCATATTATTTGAAGCGGGACCAATGCATACTCCCCTCGATCCCATCAACTGACTAGTTGGATAGTAGAGTACCCAAGCTACGGAAGCGAGGTTCTGAGTGTGCCGACTAGCACCATCGGTGAATCCAAAATAGACCAAGTCATCCATCAACACCTGCTATAGCAGACCAAAAAGTGCTAATATAAAAAAATATCGATGAGATATGTACAAATATACAAAATGTACAAAGAAGCCATTGCCTAGCTGCTACTTAAGCAAAGTACTTCTTGAGGTAGAGCCCATTTTAGGGCTCCGCCAACTTGTTTCCTTCAAAATCGATTAACTCATACGACCCTTTTCCTAAAACTTGTTTAATTATGAAGGGAACGTACCACATAGGCTTGAATTTTCCTGCCCCCAAGGTTTCCTTATCTTGATCATAGACGAAGACAAGGTTTCCTTCAGAAAAGACTCGAGGACAGACAAATTTATCATATTGAGTTTTAACCCTTTTCTTATGAGCCTCATTTATTGTGGCAGCATCTCAACACTGCTCATAGAGATGTTCCAAATGAATGAGGCGCTCTTCGAGACTAGAAGTCTCTGGAAGGAGCTCAATAGCTAACTTACGAGATGGGATTTCACATTTGAGAGGAAAGATAGATTCCATCTCATAAGCTAACTAAAAAGGTGTAAAACCTGTAGCAGTCTTTATGGAGGTTCGGTATGCCCAAAGAGCCAGATACAACATAAGATACGAATTGGACCAATTTTTGTCGATTGTCCTTTGAAGGATCATCTTAAGAATTGTGTTCACTGCCTTAACCTATCCATTGGCCTGAGGATAATGAGACGAATGTTCCTGCTAGAAACCTAATTTGAGATCCAATTCAGACATTAGTTGATTCTAGAAATGACTGCCATGGTCAGTGATAATCTCTCTCGGGATACTGAACCTTGAGATAATCTGATTAAAAAGGAACAATGCCACTATTTCACTATCATTTTTATAAGTGGGCATGGCCTCAGACCACTTCATGAAGTAGTCTATGGCCACGAGAATGTACTTGTGATTCAGTGCTGAAGGCAAATTACAAGTTGTAAAATCAATACCCCACTTAATAAAAGGACCGACAGTGACAACGGGAAAAAGAGGAGTTGGATGTGTGCACATTTTCTGAGTATAAATTTGACAAGGGTGATAGCGTTTGACCGCTTCAACACAATATTTGAAGAGCGAAGGCCAAACATAGCTAGCATGTAAGATACATTGAGCTGTAGCAAGCCCTGATAGATGACCACCACAAGCTCCACTGTGGCAGTCATTGAGCACTGACTCTGCTTCCTCTAAGGTTAAACAATGTTGAAGGATTGAATCAACTCCTTGATGATATCATGTATCACCAATGATAACATAATTTTTAGTTAGGTGACATAATTTTCAACGTTCATCCTTAGAGAAAGTAGAGGGAAACTTCGAAGTCTAGAGATAGACAGTGATATCTCCATACCAAGGGTCGAGTGAACAGATGAGGAATAAATGTTCGTCGGGAAAACTTTCCTCATAAATATTATCCTCTCCCTAAGGTAGCTCGGAAATTAGCTCAGCAAAAGCCATAGATTTCTTAGACTTGGCGAACAAGAACTCGAGATAAAATTCTTGTAGAATGACTATCCATTGATAATATTTGCCCCCAATCACTCACCTACTAAGGACAAACTAAAGTGGATTGACTGCTACTAAGACAAAAGTTTTGCGTAGCAAAATATAATGGCGGAGCGGCTAGACAGCATGGACAGCTGCCAAGGCCAACTTCTCAATAGGAGAATAGATAAGTTCAGAACCTATCAAGCCTCAACTCAAATAATAAACCACATGCTCTGTGAGAGCATCATCTTCCTGAATGAGAACCATACCAATGGTTGATTCTACTGTAGAGAGATATAAAAGGAAGCCCCTACCATAATCCGGTGGACTCAAAAGCAGGGCAGAGACTAATGCCTTTTTAAAAGCATTGAATGACTGCTGCGCAAAGTCATCCCACACGAATGGAACTCTTTTGTGTAGCAAACGCATAAAACCTTTAGTGATCTCGGCATAATTCTCTATAAACCATCTTAAGAAATTAGCCTTCCCTTGAAGACTTTGAAGTTGCCGAATTGAGGATGGGGGAGGAAACTGAATTATTGCCTCTACCTTGAAGGGATCAAACCTAATCCCTTCATCTGACACAATGAACCATAATAAATGACCGGACGTAACTGCGAAAATGCACTTGTTGGGATTCAATTGGATCTTATAAAAATGACATCGCTCAAAAACCAATCAAAGATGACTAGGGTGATCAGTTCTCTGTCGAGAATGAGCAGCTAGATCATCCAAGTATGCTTCGATGATATGTTTAATGTCATGGAAAGCATATGACATGGCCCACTGGAAAGTAGCTCCAGCATTTTTAAGACCAAAAGGAATCTTCTATATGCAAAGGTACCCCAGGGACATATAAAAGTTGTCTTATGTTGATCTTCAGGATGGATAGAGATCTGATTATAACGGGAAAAACCATCCATGAAGGAGAAAATCTCATTACACACCCACTCATCAATAATCTGATCAATGAATGGCATGGGGTAATTATCTTTCGGACAAGCCTTGTTTAGGTCTCTAAATTAGATGCATACTCGGATTGTTCCTTGCTTTTTATACAAACCCAATTGGTAAGAGGAACAGGGTATATGAAACCCGCCTTGAGCAGCTTCTCTACTTCAGCTTTAATGGCTGTTGCTTTCTTAGGATTAACCAGTCGAAGCCTTTGACGAACTAGTTTGGTGTTTTCACACATCTTGATCTCATGTTGAACTATAGAAGGATCAATGGCAGGCATTTCTTCATAAGACCAAGAAAATACATCTCGAAATTCCTTGAAAAGATTAGTGTAAATTTGAATTTCTTTAGGGGAACATTCGATTCCGATGAAGAGATTCTCGATCACGTTAGGGTTCCTAGAGATGTTTATAGATATCATTTTTGAAATCACCGACATATTAACTTTGGCACGAAAGTGTGTTGGAGCCAAAGGATTTGATATTGTACAAACATCACTAGTAAAGAGCTTGGAGAACCTAGATTCTACTTCCTATAACGGAGGAAGAAAATATGAACGATGGTGTAAGTCTTCCCAAGGTCGATCTACACCCATCATTACTTCTAGGATTGCTTCTTCAGAAGGTAAAACCATATCTAAGTAGTCCAAGGTGGAGGCAGAATCAAGGGTCCAGACCAGGGCCACATCACCATCTAGCTCCTCCTCAGAAAAAGGAGTAGAGTGGTCATATGCAAAGTTAATGATAGACTGATATCTAAGCTCAGCTGTAGACATAGGGAATTCCATACCATTGACTTGTCCTTCAGCTAATGTGGTCGTAGGTGAAGGCAAGGTCCAAAGGTCTAAAAAATAATGAGCTCAGGAGAACTCTTTTCAAGGAGACCCCTTGGATGATGAATCGACATTGATTCTAGCGATAGGAGAGGGGAAATCAAAGGTACCCATCAATGAAGAATACATCCCAACTCCTAGATTCTTAGTAGGCAGATGAGGGTTATCCACTAAAGGAACAGTAGAGTTAGAAGTTGCTTAAGGATCGACTGGACAATAATCCAATTGATCAACCTTAATGATTTTCCCTTCATGAGGAAAGAAAATGACACGAAACAAAGTCGAAACAACAGCATCCATTTTGTATACCCAGTTCCTTCCTAAGAGGAGATTGTAGTCTAGGTTAGCATCAATGACTTCTACTTCAACATTGATGACCTTCCCCCCAACACATATAGGAAAGGCTGGCATAATCCCATGCAGCTTATGAGAATGCCCATCAAATCCAGTCAGGAGGGTAGGTGAAGGAACAGCCGAAGGCGATCCAATGGACTTCCAACATGACATCGACATGATGCAGGTGGAAGCTCCTTCATCAATAACGGTATGAAAAATGTTAATTTTCTAGTATGTAGACTTTATTTGAAAAGCCATATGATGAGGGAGTGACTTTTTGACATTTAACATGTCGAAAGTGAGCACTAAAGAGTTAGTTGAATCAACTGCCCCAATTACCGATAATAAAGCACTTCGTTGAGCTAGACACGACTGGAGAACCTCTAAAGTGAACATGGCACATGGACTCTAAGCTAGATCCTCAATAATGGAGTAATTCTAAGTTGCCCTAGCATTAGGATTAATAGTCGGGTATTTAGCGAAACCTTTCGGTATCTGTGGTATAGTCTCAACAGGGGGTCGCTCAATATGGAGGTCGGTATTTCCAGGAGCAACTTTGTCCTTGGAAGTTTTGGCTTCACTGTAATCATGTGACTGAGTGGCCACATGGAGATTAGAACCCATCATGAAAACATTTGATGGTTTCTCCCCTTCCTAGTTGTCGCCTGTGGAGGTACCTAGATTTGAACTCGGGCCAACAAGCATTTGCTGCCCTTGGGGAAAAGGGTTGGTTAAGACAACTTGAGAACTAGAAGTCTCTTGCTGCCCTAACAAGTGTTGAGCATCTTGAATCTTTGGACAGAGATGAGTTAAATGGTCTCCACTGCATAACTTACATGGAAACTTGACTTTCTTTCTAGACTCATTTCTACCACCACCAGCATTATTGCTGGATTTATTTGCGTCAGCCTTCCCATATTGACTCTTTTTCTTACCTCGTCCTTTCTTCTTCCCATTGGAATTTTGATTTCCTTTGGGGTTGTCGGATTGGATGGCATTAATCAAAGACGGTTGGGAAGATGAAGGGTTAGACGATGTGACCTGGTGAGTAGTTTGCAAAGACAACTGTTGCAATTGGCTCAACAAGTTCACCACATTTATGTTTATCAATCCAACGTTACCATCCACATGGGGACCTATCTTTGACTTTGATATATCAACCTTAGTCCCAAGAGCATCAGGCAATATTTTTTGTAGAGTCCCAGACTGAGAGTAAATCAATTCTAATTGCTGGGCCCTAAAAATAGCTTTCTCCTTAGAATAGACTTCGGACAGGGAGACATCCTTAGAGATTTCAAGTTGTAAAGATTTCAAAAACAATTCGAGAGGGTATTCTAGGGGAATTTCAGCTTTAATGAGCCTCTTTCTTCGTCTCCATTCCTGAATATGGTCAGAAATGTGAGTCGTCGTGTCCAGACGAAAAGTGGCTAGAAGTTCAGTTCCAACATCATAATGGATAGGCAATTGGAAATGATTTAAGAAAATATTAGCTAAGTTGGCGAAAGATGTAAAGCTGCCCCCTAGCAACTCTATATACCACTTGGCTGCATTACCAGTCAAGGTGTCTTGAAAAAGTCTCATCCTAATTGAGTTATCAATAAGGGAGTTTGATGAGCACCACAAATGGAATGTGGTTACATGGTTGCCTGGGTCTTCACTACCCTTCCCTTCAAGTTTTGGAATGTCCGAAGGGAGTTTGGCTGGGACTGGAGGCCAGGAAGGATTGTATTTTATTGGATTATTTGTTAATTTCATGAGATCTGGAAAGTTCAAAGTTGCCAGAAAAGGAAGCCTAGGAGGACCTTGGGGATTCCACCCAGACTAGGCATATCTCCCAAAGTTCTAAAAAGATTGGCCTGGATTTTGGAAGGCACCAGGTTTCCCGAAGTAACTAGTAGAACCAGCTGAACCCAAAGGCGAACCTTGTGATCCAGCAAAACTCGGAGTTTGACCAACTCCGGCCAAAAAACCTCCATAACCAGCGAAGTTCCCTCCTAAAGGATTATAAGGAGTCGATAACCCCAGATAAGGATTCCAAACAGAAGCTAAGGGAGGAATACTTCGAAACGAACTAACTGTGGAGTACGACCTATTCCCTTATTGGCCGAAAAACAGATTCTCAGTCCCCATGCCACTAACCATAGGGTTAGTCCAAACTTGAAAAGGATTGCTGCTTTGTCTTAAAGAAGAAAAAGGCATAGATCCAATTGTTGGGTTGGAATGTGGTATATGACCACTCCAAAAGGAAAACCCTGAAATGAAGTTGATCCAGCCATCATGGATGTGGAGGCACTAAATGGAACTGACGGAATACCCTATGAATGGGTGCCAAATGGGAAGAACCCAGAACTAAAAGCATTGGCTTGGGAATTTCCACTTGTAGAAGGAATGGAGGTCGACCCAACTAAGTATGTGCTAATAAAAGGCCCAAATAAAGAAGCATAGGAGATGGAAATAGTTCCTCCCCCTTGTACTGATGTTGGAGTCTGCATAATTGTAGCACTTGTAGTAGAAGCCATGCTTCCAGCAGTGGTCATCAATGGTAAGTGCGTAATGGACCTGGTCTTGACGGTCTATGCGTCAAAGTCCCAATGTATTATAATACTTTAGGATAACTAGAAGGTAGGGGAGAATTCGGAGCCACTAACAACTCTAGGAGTTCTTCTACCTCTATGTTATCTTCCATTTGAAAGAGAACTCGAGAAAGAACTGGAGTGTTCCTCTCTTGTTCTATGGAAGTACCAAGCCTATTTTGAACACTAATGCCCTCGAGAGGAGGATCAATCCCCGATGCTTCAGCTGCCATGGGATGAAACCCACCAGTAGTATTACCTCTACGCCTTCTAGGAGAAGGCTCTAAACTTGGTGGTGAAAGACCACGAAGTTTTCAAGAATGTCTAGGTGATTGGTCAGACACTTTGAATTTTTTATTAATATCTAGTTAAAGACTCAAGAAAAGATGAAAGATAGGCCGACTAAGAGAACAGAGCACACACTAAAAAGTCCCTAAAAGATATCAATCAGTCAAACAAATTTCAAGTATTTCCACTCCGAGTGATGAGGACCAAACACCAAAATACTAGAAAGTGAAGTAAGGGCCCTTCCAAAGATATTCTAGGATAATGACAGCCCAATCCTACCAGCGAAGGTAATAGAGGAAGTTACACTGACCTCCTAACAACAACCTGTGCTAGTGTAAGGCCCCAAGCTTTGTAAGGGTGCCCTTTAGTAGTACCATTGAGAGTGATACAACGTCTACCTCAGGTGCCACAGGATTCCCCTCCGCAGCCACCTATGTAGATCCCTAGGAGTATCAACTAAGGTTACCAACTCTTGTCAGAAGCCATGCGGAACAGTCTTGAGGTAAGATCCAACAAGTAGGAGAGGGGGTATTTCTCTTCCTTATATTCAAAAACCCTCGTGCTTAACTCCCAGATCTGGAGCTTTCCTGGTCTCCTTAATGTTATTGGATTTTCACTCACTATTCAGACTCCTATGTTTGATAGTTTAAATGACCTTGGAGAGTTTTCTCTCCACTCACCTAATCCAAGGCCCTAAAATATCCTAAAACTTGTTGATGTGTCTAACTTGACAATTATAAAAAGTTCTAGTATATTTTAATTAGCACTTGTTTTTAAATGGGTTGTCCTTTAAGTCAAGGGATAAGTGGAAATGAAACTAGTGGTGTTTTGATGCAAAAGAAATTAATAAAAGCCAAACTATATGCAAATGCACTTATTTTGTTTTTCGATGAAAGAAATTTCTACTAGGTTCAGAGGAACTTCAAAGAAAGTAACAAATTTTTCTTTTCTTTTCTTTTACTCAAGATTCACACTCACAAAAGTTAACAAAACTATTGATGCCCTAAAAAGATGCACAAATTTATCCTAATGCAATGGGTACATGCTAACGCAGAACTTAAGACTACTCTAAATCAAGAAATGAAAGTAACTTGCTTATCAATTTTAATTTTCCACTTAAAATGTTTAGATAGAATAAAGTTGTTGATGCTCATTTTCATCCAAACACTAAAAACAAGTTTCAAGACAAAGAAAAATGCACTTTCACTCACAAAAAGGAAACCAAATCAAAACAAAGTTCAAGAAAGCAAAACCAAGTTTTCAAGAACTTTTCTTCAAAAGCAAAACAAAAAATGACTTTTCAAAAGTGCTCTCGACAAGGCTGAAACTTTATGATCGAAGAATAGGCAATAAAACACTTTGAAAGTTTGCACCACAAAACAGGTGAGAACTCAACAAAAAATGTGTTTCAAAATGCTCTTAACAATCAAAAAGCAGCAACAAGAGCTTGCCAGAAAACCAAAATATTAAAAAGATAACTTTCAAGAAAGTGTAAATCAACAACTTTCGGAAAGCAAGAAAAGCAGATGGTGATAAAGATATAGTTTTGACATGCAAACCAAAAAGTCACCGAAACAAAACTTGACACAAAGATTGAAATCAACCTTTCTGCCCTGAAGATACAGAGCAGCCAAGATTCTTAGCAGGAAATCTTGTGTGCTTAAGCAAAAACGATGACGTTTGCAACAAAAAAAAATACAGCCAACACTTTCCACAATCAGAGAGAATTTGAAATCAGATACTTGGTGTAAAACTAAATACTGACACAGAAGAGTAACTGTTCAGGACTGAATCAGACCAGAAGACAAACCTTTAGAAATAAAAAGATTTGAAAAATCTTGAAAATTATAAGATATACGCAACTGTGTTAGTGCATAGCTACAAGTATACATGACTAAGCCTAAGGAAACAATCTGAAGAAACTGATCAAACTTACAATTCAAGTTCCTACAGGAACAGACTACATAGTAACAACCGGCAAATAGATAGCTAAGCCCTGACTGGCTTGAATAAACCCAAACTAGAAACAACAATATTGTTGTCCCCAGCGAAGTTGCCAATTCTGTTAAAGAATAAATTCCCCTAGGGTCTTGGGTTGATACCCTAGCAGATCGGAGGTTATCTACACATAGAAACACATGCTCCATACAGCCATGATGCTAATATAAACAAAATCTACGATGAGAGGCATACCTAGGGGTCCTTCATTTGGGAAGATCTAGCCAGCGTCCAAACCCTCTTAGAGTTCCTTTTGCTCCTTCAACCTGCAAAACAATCAATTCAAGAAAGTACAGCAGTATATGGACCAAGCATCATAAAGAAATCATCTTCATAACATGTTGAAAGGTAGTTAGTTATAAAATTAAAACAACCATTCATATGTGAATCATAACACTGATATCATAAACATGAAGAACATTTATATCAGGAACAAATACAAATGTTTCTTTTATTATAGATGACTAAAGTACAGAAAGGAATAATTTCACCTGAGTCATCCTTTTGTAGGCTCCAAGCGGAACCGTCCTCTAGATTCGTCTCTCAGCTTGTTGTTATGCAATTGACAAATCATTATCATGTTTGTAATCCAATCTTATTATGTAATTATTTAAGGGTACGACTCTTGGAACGTCGATTTGAATTTATCACATATGAGCACATTCCTAGAGAATTTAATACAGTTGTTGATTCATTGGAAAACTATGTGTTAGATTGGCATCTATCTCATTCACTATAGATACATGTATGAAAGTAAATATTTACATAGTTAAAAATTTACAAAAACACTTAAAAAACATTTACATCATAAAATACCAATATATATATATATATATATATATATATATATATATATATATAGATAGATATATATATATATTATAGATATATTATATATATTGAATCCAGTCTTTTGCATCAAAATATTCCAAAATTTGGGTGTTTTAAGTATAAAATGGCTACTAAGCCTAGCTATGAATACTTGTTGGCTATGCCAAAGCACCTACTAAAATATTCTACTGCTCATGAAAGGGTAACACTGCTCTAGCTCTCTTCTGAAGAGGAACCAGAAACTACTCAGGCGCACCGACTATGTGCCGCTGCATATGAGTGGGGATCTCCCTCATCGGAAGGGGGGTCACACCCATGCTCAGGCCTTCCAGGTTCCTCAAAACCTCGCAAAGACTATCAAAATCGCACCCCCATTAGGTAGTAGGCCTCCTTGCCTCGCTTGGTGAGGTTGACCTGTAGGTTGTACTGGTGCCACATCTATGTCAAGCAAAAAGCTTCATGTCCGTACTTGTTCACCCATAAAATCAACAAAAACAGAACATAAATATTCAAAAGCTTAAAGATACTTTACGTACTCTAAAAAATCATTCTTACCTTGAGGACCCGAGTTGGTCTCGAGAGGCAGCATCAAGTCAAGGTCGCTGGTGAAGTCCATGCCCTCATAGGCATAGTCATCAATCATCACAATCTGGACACTAATCCACTTGAAGAACTCTTCCTCGAAGAAGCATCAGATAGGTCCTTGTCCTATGCGAGGATCAAGTGATGCCCATCGCCCATGTCTTGGCTCCCTCAGATCAAAGGGACCTAAGCTCATCCTTGGGCGCGTAACAGGTACCCTCTCAAGTATGAATAAGATAATGATAGTGTCGTACCCAAAACTCTGTTGGGTTTGAGCCTTGCATGCAGTCAATTCTGCCTTCAACTGGCGAAGAACTTCTTTGCACTAGTTGAACATCTGAGGCTGGACACTGTCAACTACAATCAATAGTTGGGACTTTGTTGCAACATGGGGACTCTTTGACCTTGCCCAATTCACAATCAACCATAAAATGGCCCTTATAGATCTGGACCTAATCCTCTCTTTGGGGACTCTATTGCTGACGAGTCCACTCTCATGGATACACTAAGATTGAACTAGCTCTAGGTTGCATCAAGGATCAGGCCTACCCCTGGTTAGGTTTTCTTGTGCTCCTCTGCAAGATAAACCAGTCAAAAGGTATATATCATTGTGGTCAATGGCCAACTCATGATCTCTAATCCTAAACACTTGCTCATGTTCATCCCAACACTGAATAATCCATCTCAACAAATCCTTCCGCCCTTTCGTCAAGTCCAACTTAGCATACTTCATCAACCCATAACGGCGCAATGCAAGTATGCAAGCAATATCATTTTGCATCAGCAATTCTTGTTGGTCATGGGCCCGTTCTCTTCATAGACTAGTCATAATGGCTCAAAACCTACACAAATCAACCCAAAAATCAGTGAAAACAAGGTAAAAACTCATATTAAATCACTACCTTGGGTTTTGGAGTGTGCCCTCAAGCACAGATGCATCCCCTTTTGAGGTACAAGGAGGATTAACACCCTCTAGTAGGTCTTAAATGGCGTTTAACACCCTCTACAAGCCTACTAGGGGGCATTATGTGAGTTTGAAGAAATAGGGTTCCCCATATCTCCAAAAGTCACCCCAATTGTTTGTAAGAAGGGTTGAATAATGCAATATTAACATTTTAGCTCCTACCTAGGACTAACCACATGTCGAATGGTCACCTGGATATCCCACAATTGTCTGTGGAAAATATGCTCCTCTTTAGCTCCAAAACACTCTCAAAGCTCTCAAATGATCCAAATGGTGAAAGTGGAGGCTCAAGAACTCCCTTATAGTCACTTTGGAGGCATGAATTATCTTAATTAAAGTCACTAAAGTAGAAGTAGTCCATTTCCAATGATAATTATCATGCGCCATGACCCCAGATTGATAGAAATTGTGCATGTTTTCATGAAAGAATTTTAAGGAATAAATGATGGAAATGACCATGTGCAATTCTCTATGAGCACTTTCTTTTATGGAATGTTTTCTCTCTCTAAAACTGAAAAATTCCTGAATTTTTCATTGTTGGGCTCATTAAGCACATATGATGATGGTCCAAGCAACTCTTTTTCCCTCTTTTTCTAGCTCATTAAACTAAAGAATATTGATTGAGCATTCTTTTTCCGAACCTTTTTCTCGCTCATAAAACTGAAGAAACCTAGAGTTCATTCTTCACACTCATTAAATACTTATGAAGAAGCTCTGAGCATTCCTTTTAAGAGATTTTCTCGCTTGTTAAACTAAAAAAACTGTGAATTTTCGTCATTGGGATCGTTAAACATTTACGGTGATGATATGAGCGTTTTATTTCTTGGGACTATTTCTTGCTCTTAAATAAAAAAATCCCCGAGTTTTTCCCTTCTTCAGGCTCATTAAATATATGAATAAGGAATGAGTAGTTCTTTTATCTCTTTTTCCTCGCTCACTAAACTAAAAAAGTTACCCTGATTTTTCTTCATTTGACTCATTAAAGTTTGATGAAGGTATTGAGTTTGTCATCACGTGACTCATTAAAATTTCACAATGAAAATTGAGTTTACTCCGTCTCCTCGTACTTGTAACAAAATGATGCCAACATCTATTGAGCATAGGTTTCTCTTTATCCGGACTCATTAAATTAACTCACGGAAAAGGAACCGTTACAGGTATACTATTAAACTTTTGTCACACCCAGTTAAAAACTATGACAAAGGGACCACCTTGGAGT
The DNA here is from genome assembly GCA_000404065.3 of Pinus taeda. Taxonomy (NCBI): domain Eukaryota; kingdom Viridiplantae; phylum Streptophyta; class Pinopsida; order Pinales; family Pinaceae; genus Pinus; species Pinus taeda. Next base: position 428,931 of record APFE031691432.1, on the reverse strand, counting down.
CATTACTTGCAATATTTTAAGACTCTCTAAATATGAAAAGACGACCAATTTATCTCATATGGACTCATTAAATTACAGAGATGAAGACATAGATTCGCTCTTTTTATAATCCTTTTCAGACTCTTAAAACATGAAAAGATCGATGAGTTTTACTGTTTGGACTCATTAAACTAATCAGATAGGGCATAGAATCACTCTTTTTGTGATCCTTTTTAGACTCTTAAAACATGAAAAGATCAATGAGTTTACCTGTTTGGACTCACTAAAATAATCAGATGGGGAAAGTGGACAATACAACTGTGTTATGTTCCATATTTTGAAAGTGTTTTTTGGCAGTAGTCATTTTGTTGAACATGGCACTCCCTCAGATAAACCTTCCTTGTGATGGCCTCTCAATATGAATCTTACCATCCTATGAGTTTAGCTTATATACCTCGATGTTTTTGCATCTCTGTATCTTAAAACTCTTTGGTGTTCATGAGTCTAGTGCTGCATGGTGAAAACGATTGTCATGCCTTCTATTGTGCAAGGAAAAACCCTTTTTTCTTCTATTTCCTTCATCAATCCGGTGAGCTCCAGTATTACAGTGATAAATTTGCAACTCCTAGGGTTTCCTTCTTTATTTTATCAACCCAGTAGTTTGTAACACACTTGGAAGCGACAAGGTTGTATGCACAAGTACTAGCTCTTACTGCAGGCTGTCACTTGATCAACTGGCACAAGTTCACTAGGAGCTTAAGCCAACTTCTATGAGTTCTCAGAAGAAGCTTTTAGCTGTGATGGAAGAAATATAACTCAAAGGAGGCTATTCTACTAGCAGAAAGAAGACGAAAACTAAAAGGAAATGCAAACCCTAGTTTTACCTACTAACCGTACTTTTGCCAGAAAAAAGAGTTGAAACTACTAAAATGGATGCCATGGACTATTGTCAAGTTAAAATTCATGTACTTAATCTACTTCTGAAGGAAAATGTGGAATACCCATCTTTTTGTACTTATGAGCAATGTTATGCAGACTTATTATGCTTGTGTTTTAACTATTTGTGACTGTTGAAAGGTTTGGCGGCGAAGGGAGATGGAGTGGTTGTTGCAGATGTTGAGGAAGGTGTGGAAAGAACCTAATGAGTCCCTATCACCCTTCTGGAGATTTCCATTGTGATCAGACTTCGAAAAATCGCTCGCATGAACTTCTACAAGAAGTCTACAGGGGATCTACAAGAAATTCGATAGGAAGTTCTACAGGAAGAGGACGAAAGTGATTTTTGAACGTTTGGAGGTGGAAAAATGATGGGAAACAGGAAATGAAGGTTGGATGAGGGTGTTATAGGGTCTAGCACTCTGTCAATGAAGATCAAACATGAAGGGGATAATTGGATTGGTTAGAAGGATAAGAAAGCAATTTTGCACAAAACGTAGAAATTAGGGCTGTTTGGGAAAGTGTGGTGAATGAGTGGAGAAAACCTTGAGAGATAGACTGGAGAAGATTGGGTGATGAAAGGATGAAAATCTGGGATGGTATTCAAGTGAGTTCCACACCTGCTTCTAAAAACTGATTCAAGGAGAATTAAAAAAATAGAGTTTTACCTATTTTAACCTAATGCTACCCTAAAAACCAGAAAAGTGTTGAAAAAAACTTTAAGGATAGGAAATGATGCAATAAAGCAATATAAATTGAACAAGAATAGATCTAATCATGTAAATACAACTAACATTAATTTCTCCAACTCAAAATCTCTCACTAGCAATTGCATTGGAAAGAAAAAATAGTGTTTTGGTGGTTGCAAGAGTGCATTGGTCTCAATTCATGGTCCCACGGAGGGAGAAAGGAGATCAAGGCCTACTTGGTGGCCTTTTTGTGAATCTTCTTCTATTATTGCAGCAAACTATCTAATCAATGTTGAAACTAGAACAACTCTTCTAATCATAAAAAAAGACCTAAGTAACAAAGCAAGATTGAATCTAAACAACAAAAATTATTTCATGAATGCAAGAAAAACACATATAAATGCAAGAAGGAGATACTGGGCACTTGGGTTGGGCCAAACCCCAAGAGCTACAACGCCCTTAGAAAGATTAGTGCTAGTTCAAGGCTGGATTCATATTCATTTATCAAAAAATAATAGTCACATCCCAAAACTATCTACAAAAAGAGCTCGAAAATGAGTTGAATGCAGGGCTACACTAAAGTGTGAAAATAGACTGTTTAACTGAGGCCCTAAGCCTTATTATTTATACAAATAGGGATTTCCAACAGTCCTCCTAAAATCAAGGAACTCAGCTTCTTAGAACTGAAGATAAACAATAGTCCTACTTGACTTGCTCGGCTGCCCCTTGGAATCATCAATGTGGCTACTTGTGCTCTGAGTTTATGATGGAGAATTTGAGGTAAGCGCTGATAAATGAAGGGGACACCATCCTACGAATCCTCTCCCTTGTTCTTCCTCGAATTTGGTTGCTAAATGCCCATTAAACCTTTGATTTTGTTTCAAAATTGACCAAAAATATGCATAAAGCAAACATTAGACTTTTTGGCATAACGACTAACCCAATTCACTCTATTAGCATAAATATAATAAAAAACATGCAATAAACTAATGAGAATGGTGAATTAATTTGAAATAAGAGGCAAAATAAGCCCATATAATTACCCATTTCTGGGGCTTATCACAACCCATCAAGCATATCCTACCATCATGCCCTCTGTCGCTTTGACCCAATGTTCAAAATATTCCTCAAAAAACAATCATCCTTGTCCCGTTTCATCTCAAATGATGTAGGCACCTTATTGCCTACATTTTGATAGGTCTCTTCCTATCGACTTCAACACTTTATCTAGGAAGAAGACCCAGAAACACTTCAGTGCCTTGGTACTTGCAGACATCAGTGGCAGGTCACCTTGTGTTTGGTCAAGGGTTCTCCTTATTGGCTCCTGGTTAAATGATTCTACGAGTGTTCGATGACAAAAAAAATTTTCACACTCGCTATATTGTACTGTGCATCTTGGAAACCATCACCATTATTGGTGGCCTTCCTTGAGTCTGTTAATGGTCTCCATTATTGACTGGTAATCAGATGATTTTGTGGATGTTCGACATCAATGCATATATTCACATGTATTGATCTATGTTGTTCGGTGAAGTGGAAATCAATACCTTGGGTAGAGGCTTGCACCACTCAGCCTTGTTTCCTCTCCTAAGCTGTGATTACTATTTTTTGGAGACAACTGATCAGAATGATCCTATTATTACACCAGTTCTGCATTGTGATTATTGGTGGCCAGCATCGTCATATCTCTTTTATGAGAAAATCACTCTGACATAACTACTAAATGTGGAAATTCCTGACTCATGACATGATTTTATTTGTTTTATATATATGTGTTGTATCAGGTTTCCCATACAACCCGAAGCTTTCATCCTCTCTCTCTTTTTTCCAAAGAAAAAGACAGTTAATTATAAAGTATTTTGGCCATCGTCACAGCCTCTAATCTCACACTTTAGGGGGCATTTGTTACACCAGAAAATGACCCCCTCCTCAACTCAGAGGAAAAAGACATGATGACTGAAGGACTGACCAAGTTCACATGCCCAGTTTTCAAGCTAACGTTGTCTATACACTAGCAACCTACTTTATAAAGCTTCTCAGCAAGCTTAGGGGTGCATTAGTGCCTAGGGTAACTCTAGTTTCTACCTCATGAACAATGTTAATGAGCCTACATCAGGTTCTATTGGTCAAAGGAGTGAATTAACTGAGAAAATATCCCTATATTCTCTCCTATGTCAGCTCATAAAAGCAGGGAAACATCTGAACTCAACCTGTTGGGGGAATTACTAATTCCTAATGGAGTATGAAAATGGTAAAGAGCACTAAAGTAAGAAACATCAATGCCTTTTCCTAATGGAAATCATGGAGGACTTGGCAACCCTAAACCTAGGTGATATATATGGAAGGCTTGGACCATTGTGAAAGGGGTCGAAACATTTGAAATGATTGCCTATTTGACTGTCAAGAAGAGTCTTATACTAAGGCATCATAAGAGGTTAAGAAGGGAGATAGAGAGAGAGAGAGAGGATTTGGAAGTGTGAGAGAAGGCCGATGTAAGTAATGGTTGTAATCACTCTTTCTACATCAATATTGAATTGCAATTGTGTTGTCCACTCCGTGATGTTGGTAGTATAACCTTGTTTATATGTCGATCTAATATCTTCTAGCATGAGTGGCTTAGCTATATGCAACTAGATATATTTTATATGCCCATGCATTTGTTTATCAAGGTTTTATGTTGTGATATTATGCTTGTCTTTTCTATGTGTAGGTTTTGATCTGGAGCCCACTCAGGGGTCTTCTGCCTAGCTACATTGCACTCTCCAACAACACCCTACTAAGACTCGAGGTAATAATTCTTTCTCACTTTGGTATTCATTTGTTAAACATATACATGCATGTATGTTTATGACAGTTGTAGCTAATCTAACTGTCTGTCGAGGATCCCAGGAAGATCCTTGAGGTTTTCTACATCACCAAACTCCCGTGTATTAATCCCTATAGCACCAATCACTTCATGACCTCTCATGAGATGAGGTTATTTTGGCTCCCATTGTTGACAATGAACTACAGTGGAGAACCCTTCACCCAAATAGGGTAGTGGAAGAGGCACTCCCCCCTTCTATATCTTCAGGCTCATTCTTATTTATATTGGTGGTGGAAATGGTGGAGCTTGGCTCAACATCAATAATTTACTTGCCTTTGTTATTCCCCTTGTTAGGTAATGACTGACAGTCAAAAAGTGCATCTAAGTTGGAAGCCTTCAACTCAGCCACCAGTGACTGCTTGGCTCAACACTCACTTGTGTTATGAGTGGGGATCTTATGGAAATCACATGATTTCCCCATGTCCTCCATTCCCTTTGTGGTGTTTTTATTTTCTTGCATCTTCGATAGGTTGTCCTAGGTCTCCTTGTTAAGGGATAAATTCTCCTAAGGTCTTGGATTGATACCCTAGTAGATCAGAGGTTATCTACAAAGAAAAAAACACATCCCACACAACCATGATGCTAATATAAACAAACTATACGAAGAGAGGTGCACCTGGGGGTACTTCATTTGGGAAGATCCAGCAAGGGTCCAAACCCTCTTGGAGTTCCTTTTAGTCCTTCAACTTGCAAAAAACTCAATTCCAGAAAGTACAACAATATATTGACCAAGCATCATAAAGAAATCATCTTCATATCATATTGAAAGGTAGTTAGTTCTACAATTAAAACAACCACTCATTTGTGAATCATAACATTGATATCATAAACATGAAGAAGAATTATATCAAGAACAAGGCAACTGTTTCTTTTATTATAGATAACTAAAGTATAGAAAGGAATGATTTCGCCTGAGTCTTCATTCCGTAGGCTCCAAGCAAAACCGTCCTTCAGATTCATCCAGTCTCAAGCCTTCAACAAACTCCTTCCATGACTTACTCCAAGATATCTCAAGTAGTAGAAAGACATCATAACACAAGGAAACAAGGGTTTCCTGTAATGGGGGAAGTGTTGGAAGCATAGGGATCTTCAGACCTGGTCAGGGATAATATCAGTAGAGTGATCTTTCTCTCTATCTTTTCCTCCTTAGGCCTTCCCATTGAAGCCTTTTATACTTCTCCCAAAGTAGTTTTTTAGTTGGGAATTCGTTGGAAACAGTTGGGCCACGGGCACTAATAGGTAATCAGCAGGTAAAACCTATGATCTTCGCCCGAAATTAAGGAGATTTAATTTTTTTAAGTGTTTTAAGACATATAGGCATGTTGGGTATACATAGACCCGTGTACACACATGTTTAGCTTAGGGCAATGTCACGTATAGGGAGTAAAACACTTTCTTTTAAATACTTGGACCAGGTCTAGAAGGAGGGGTCGCCCTAGGCCATGAGTGTAGCATCACAAACATCAAGAGTGAGATTTGGAGTTATAAGACTCCTTGCCTTGGATTTTTCCTTTGTTCTATCGCTTGGGGTTGCCTTTCCCTTGTTTCGGATTAACATATCCAAAGTTTTGATTCTTGTGCTTAAAGTTTTGCTTAGTCTGGATAGTGTATCAATAGGCAACATCAAGAAAGGAAATGTCCAAGAATTCCATCTTGTCCTGGATGTACTTGTGTAGATAGCTACGAAACTTTAGTACTAATTGCTGCTTAGAATCCTTGATACCCAACTTTGTGCAAAGGGCATGGAAAATATTTGTGAACTTTGGCACATCTTGCTCCCTTCACTACCTCAACTTGGTCCACTTTATGTATCTATCTTCATAGCTCTTGATAGGGTAATGATTCTCCTTGATGGCATCTTAGAAATAATTCTAAGTGGGTGCAACTAAGAATAGTGAGCTTTCACTCTCATCTCTCTTCTCGCAGTAGGTTTCCCACTAGTCCTTGACCTGTGGGTGCTTTTGAGGAGTACAAAAGTAATATTTTCACGGTTGGAAAAGTCATAAACCAAGAAAGGTCTTGTTAGGTCCCTATACCAATAGGAGTCATAATTTAAAATGAGTAAGATTAAGCCTTGTAATATTTTACATACCTTTTCTTTCTGCAAATGTTTTACATATTAAAACATTAAAAAATGTAAAGAGGGTATGTCCTAAAAGAATAAACAAATGACAAAAAGAATAAGAATAAGGTCGAAAAAAAATGAAAATATATGAACCCCAAAAGACAAAAAGGGACCATGAAAGTGTGCAAGTCAAAATGCCACTACTATTTACTTTAATGCATAATAAATGATTGTGTAGTTTGTTACTCATCATATAATCCTTGAGAGTCAAATTGTTTAAACCTAGCTATTTCATGTTTTGAATTTTATGTTTATTGTTAGAGAATAAAATTTGACCAAACAGTGTAATCTTGGCAGATCATTAGATAGTTAGAGTAAATAAAAAGTGCTCATCAGTTTAATTTGAGCCCTTGGATGATATAAGGTTAGAATTAGTTAGTTTACTTTGTCAATAAAAGAAAAATATTTTTAGTTAGTTTACTTTGTCAATAAAAGAAAAATATTTATAAGGGTTTGCTAGCCTAAACGCACCCTAATAAAGTGATGAAAAAATGGTAGGATGAGTAAATGGGTAAGTAGTAGAAAGGTTGCAAAAATATCATTTGATTATACAAAAGCACTTATGTCATTGTCTTAAATGAAATTTTCAAAAATACATAAGTAGTGAATAAAATAAAAAACAACAGTTCACAATATGGTTTATTTAACACCCCCTCATTTATTTCACCCGTTCGCTTCACTAATTTCCCATAAATAAGTTCTAGTACTTAAAATCTACAAGTCAAAAAGGCTTAGAGAATTTCTCTGACTTTTGGAGGGAGCGGACCTTGGCTTAATGACTTAGGGCGACAAGTACTAGAACCCCCCTTCATAAAAACACATTCCCCATTCATAAGAATCCATTTCCCCTCATTAACCTTAGAAAACCACATTTCCTCAGGTTTAAACACTTTTTTCCTAGGAAAGGTGACTCACACTCATGTAAACCCTTTCACACAAAAAACCCATCAAACGTTTTTATCCAAAGTGTAAATCAAAATGCGTAATCGCATACACTTAACCCCATTTTCCTCAAGAAAATCCACTTTGACATCAGTTTAATATTAATTAAACTAACTGTATTAAATAAATCTCTAAAAAAACCATTAAGCCCATATTAAATTAAAACCGTATATAGAATATCCCAACCTCTTAGTTTTAAATAAAAACTAATTTAAACTACCTTATCTCGATATAATTTCACTTAATTTACCTAACCCCGGTAAAATTTAACGTTAATCCCGTGTTGACCTCGTCTGACTCCCTATATCACTCATTAAAGCTCGGCCCGATCACTTAACCGAGGATTAGCCCCTAAACTAATCCCCAAACCACCATAATTAAATCCCTGACCCCCCCATCAATTCTCATCATTTCCCACCATGCATCTTTCCTCCCCAACCACCATTGATCATCCCTTCCCCACATCCAATGGCCCAAAATCATATTGGTTGCACTTGATGACCGAACAATGACCTCCCGATAAAGTGGTTTTCCTCTCGACCCCCAATGCTACATGTTAGGCGATGTATGGAATCGGGCGACCCCTCCCAAATACTGCCCTCACCACAAAAGTGGTGTGATGGCCCTCCAAAACCACTTCCCCCATTTAACCAAAAAACCATCACTATTCATCTGAAGGTGAACCTGCCAAAAAAAATAATCGCTTTTTCTATAAAAGACGTGCAGCCCTCTTTTGCTATTTTTTCACGCATTTTCTTTGTAAACTATGTAAACCATTGCGATGACTGTAAAATTTGAAATCACCCACAGAATTCAGATTCCACCCTAGAAGACGTTGTAGATAGGCAACCAACCGTTCAGAATGTACCAAGACTATGCCAACTACTGCAGCTAACGTGAACCAGCGATTTTAGAGCCAAATCGCCCAATTCCAGGTATTTCACCATGGAATACCTCTTACCCCTGCAAAATTTCAAAATCGTTGGCTTGTGCAGTATTTTAAATTAAGAAACTAATTAAAATACTACCAATTTTAAGAAATTGTTTACCTGAACCCTCTAAATGTCCAAAGAGCCTTTGTTGAAACCCCCAGAGTGTAATTCAAATCCATAAGAATTGAATTATGGCTGCCCCCATCGCCATGGACATTAGACCAATTACAACTCCCATTTAGACCTAGACTACCTTTCCCTGGCTGACATGGACTTCTGAATAAAAGACACTACATCCCTAAAGCCCCTGCTCAAAGTGCATTCCCAAAGTAGGGACAGATACCTTAACCATGCTGATGACATTGGCCTTTGGGAGTCAAATTTACCTAAATACCAGTTCTCGCAAGTTCACATCTTTCCAGAAATTGTTCATATGTTCTATGCATGCTACATCCCCAGCCATAGAACCATAATGCCTCATGACCAAAAGGTCCTATTCACTATCACAGCTGAGTCCATTAATGAAATGTTGTAGTTCCAACTAGGGCCAAACCTAACACCTCTCTCAATTGGAGAAATGTTGGACTAGTATCCCAAGCTTAGCCCTGCAAAATTGGCCCAATTGTTCCAAACCCTCATTGGGGAGGAGAAACACATCCCTAAGGACTCCACTCCATATGTGTCTACTATTTTCTCTCCATGGGGCCAGAACATTATTGCCATGATATCATCTTTTTTGGGTGACACCACAAGTGAGTACATTGATGAAATTATTCTTGCTTTCATGTCCATCAATACCCTAGGATAGCCTCTTGCAACCATATATGACTTTTCCACATTCATAGCTAATAAAATGCATGAGCAGTTCACAAGAATGGAAAATGAGAGGGTGTTACAATACTCCTCTATATTATACCATCTATTTCTGTATTATCAGTCATAGAAGTTTCCTTTTATCCTCTAGAAGCTTGACACCAGGGGCCAGCCCAGACCAATCATTCTTTGGACCCCACTTTTCTATCAATATGGGTCACCTTATACATACTTAGATTTTATAGATACTTTTATGCATCCAGTCATGACCATGCTCACTAGGAATCCTCCACCTATGATAATCCCAGAGATAAAAAGGATCCTCCAGCTCGCCAAGTGTTGGGCCTCAAACCTGTACTCATTTACCCATCCTCCCAACAGCCTTTTCCTACTCATTTCCTTCTTTTATCATCATTTCCTTCATCAACTTGTTCAATTCATTACATTATAGGACTTTTTAACATGATTTGCTAATTGTGCTAATGGTTGACTGTTGGTTTAGATTTTTGGTTCAAAGTGCTGCAATTCCGTAGCTGTTACAGGTTTCCGCAGCCGATCTCTCATTCCGCAGCCGATCCCAGATTCCGCAGCCATTTTATTGTTTGATATGATCCAGGTGTCTTCCAGAGAAAAGAGCCACATGGGCAAGTTTGTATGACTGTGTACATGGTACGTGTGCTATCAACTCAGCCAAACCGGTCGTCGATACCCCTGGTCAACGCGGAGGTAGCTCTGGTCAAACGACAAGGTTGCAAACGGTGGCACGGCTCTACGTGATCGGTTGGAGCACGTAAATCACAACTGGCTTCTCCTTTAGCCACGAAGATTGCAGGGAACAAGAATCCAACACCAGATTTATTAAACCATGATGACCGTTCCCTAGATCCGTGCTCAGTGTTGCTGAACGTGTCTTTTTCCTAGCTGTTAGTTAGCTTAGTTTACGCACAGGACAGTTGATGTTCTTGCTATAAATAAAGCATTTCCATACGCTGAATAGTTAGTCTGGTTTAGTTAATATTTTGCTGCTATAAACTCTGTTTTGAAGACCTTTTTATCAAGCGTTTTACGCTTCCCACTGTGTTTATTATGAGTTGATTTAATTTAAAGAAGACAGTTTTGTTTCTATCCGTGTAGCTGATCTTTTAATTGGTTGAAGTGGATGGAGGGCCCCTGTCTGCTACAACCATTGTACAGTAGCCTTTGAATTTACTTTCCTGCATTTCTTTTTCTTTACTTGATCATGTATAAGTTGAGAATAATTAATATTATTCTATAATTAATGGAGAAAATGGTTACATTGTTGTAACTTTCTCCCTAGTTTAGGATTAGTTCCTATAGTTATGGGGTTTGGGTACAACTTCCTATTTCCTAGTATTGTATTTAATGATGTAATCTTTTGATTGAATGGTAATAGAGTGAACGAGAGACATCTCTCAAGTTTTGTGAGTGTAGTCTCCAGGTGCAGGCCACACCTGAGAGCTACATCTCTTTCTTTTCAATTCAGTGCATATTTTATCTTGGTATCAGAGCTCAAATTGAGTGAGCCTGATCTTTGTCACCTGTGAGGCTGAAGTGCCTGTAGAAGCTAGCTTGCCTGTGTGGCGGAATTGCCTGTGAGGCTTGAAGTGCCTGTGTGGCGGAGTGTGTACACAAGGGCTCTGTGCTCGATTGAGCAGGTGGACTGCAAAACACCTGGCTCGGACTCGGAAATTTTTTTTTTTTTTCTGAGCAGAAAGGCCGATTGGCACGGATTTTGCGCTGATTGTCGCACTAGAAGACTAATTAGCGCGGGATTTCAGGGAGAAATCGCGCTAGAGCGCGAAATTTCAGGGAAAAATCGCGCTAGAGCACGGATTTTGAGGGAGAAATCGCGCTATTGTGCCAGAAAGCCCGATTAGCGCGGATTTTTCCGGGAAAAACGCACCAAATTTTCTACTCTAAGCGATTTTTAATTAGCGCGGATTTTTCGCTCGGGGTAGCACCAAGGAGATCCCTGAACAGCGTGAACTTCGTTTGGCGGTTTGCAAACGGAGCAGATCGGCGGAGGTGCAGATCAGTCCGGGAGAGACAGATCGAGAAAGTGCCAGAGGAGATCTGCGGGAAACCTCGACTTCGTGTTGGCGATCTGCAAGGAGAGCAGGATCGGCGAAGTGGCAGATCAGTCCAGGAGAGGTGGATCAGATCAACTGTGATCAGATCGTTGATTCGGCTGTGTTGGAAACGCCGAAGTTGCTCATTGGAGCGCGAGTGCCAGACACTGCATATCGGTAGCAGAGGCAACAGATTGATCTGACAGGTATTGTTTTTTGTTGTTAAATAGATTCAAAATGAGTAACACAATGGAGTCTTACCTTAACGAGTCTGGTAAACTCAATGGATCGAACTTCACAAATTGGAAGTTCAAGATCCAGACTCTGCTCGAAGGTGCGAATGCTTGGGCTATAGTGATAGGTGACGAGCAGAAACCGGCAGCAGCCCAACAGAAGGAAGACTGGGAAAAACGAGAAAACAAAGCCAAAGTCCTGCTGAAGATGTCTGTGAAAGACAATGTCATTGCACACATCAGAGATTGTAAATCGTCCACCGAGATCTGGACGAAAATCAAAAATCTCTATGAGACCCATAATACAAACAGAGTTTTGGCTCTGAAAAGCAAGCTATTCTCGATGAGGATGGACGAAAGGGAGTCTGCTACTGCATTTGTAG